>FXXK01001296.1:80321-146479 GCA_900184695.1 Betula pendula
AAACAATGTACTATTTCAATGCCATTTTTGATAAGGAACATGTGTTATGAGATTTATTTTGAAGAATGCAAGAATTCTTTGGTTTTGTAAATTATTTCATTTATTGTATTATTTTTGCTTTTTTGCTTGTTATTTTGGTTTTTAGTTTTGTTTTTCAGGATAAGTGTTGTTGAGTCTAAGTTTGGGGGTATGCACAGAGCCATACCTCCCCATTAAGGTTTTTCTTTATCCCTTCATTTTCCATTCATTATACACATTGGGGACAATGTGTGAATTAAGTTTGGGGGTATGAATAAACAGACAATATCGACACTTATTCATTTGTTCATAAAATTTCTCTAGACACTTATTTATTTGTTCATTTGTTCATAAAATTTGTATAAAATTTTTTCTTTTGTAAATACATGTTTTGTAAATACATGTTCATATTATCCCTTAGAATGTTATTGATCTTCAATTTTGATTTTCATTTCATTTGTGAGCTTAAAAGAACGAACACATAATCATGCAGTCAGACTTGCAAAATCTTTTTACTCGCGTTTGGCTTTTGAGAATTCAGTTGTTTCACATTGTATATCACGAGCACATTGGCACATGGATTGTGAGGTATGAGCTTTAAATGACAACATGCTTATTTTCAATGCGTCTGATGAAATTGGATTACTTGTTAGATGGATGACCTGGGCAATAAAATGATGGTATCATGGTATATATGAAAAAAAAAAAAAAAAAAAGATGATAAAAATAGCTAGCTTGTCTTTGTAGCCTAGTTAACTCGAGTATACAGCCCCTAGGGATGTCTCTACATCTAGTGCCCTAAAGCCATCTGGTTTGGGAGTCATTGGCTTAACACTCATTACATGGGTTAACTAGAAAAGCTTAATGGAGTTAAGCTAACAGCTGTGTAAATATAAGTATAGAAGGTCGGTAAATAAATAAGTAACCATGCCCTGGTTGTTTCATTTGATAAGGAGTTTGATGAAGTTTGATGTATTGAACCATGTGTGTTGCTAATTATTTTGAAAACCTCATCTCTATGTGCTGAGTCACTTTCACTCAGTTGAACAATTTTTGAATCTCATCTAGCCATTTGTAAGTAAGCATATCTTGTTCACTCTGATTTGTAGTGAAGATGGAGTTTGTTAGTTTAAGCTTACCACTGACATGCGAACCATTATTTTTGTGATACAATATTCTTTGTGATAATTTGTTCATAATAATGTTTGTGGGTAACATTTCTGATAAACCCTCACGAGACTTCACTCGTCCGCTAGGGATGCCTAGGGGTTTAAAAGCTTGTTGCATATGCTAAATGCAATCGTGTTTCCTACGACAAAGGAGGTAGCATAGTTGTTCATATCTGTATCTTTTTATTTTTCCTGTTATTGTTAATGCTAAGGGACTAGCATTATGTAAGTTTGGGGTGTGATAAGTGCTGAATGGTTATACATTCGAGCCCCTTAACTCGCATGTGTTATACCTTAGTTTGTGTTTATTATTTAATGTTTTCGCTGTGTTTAGTGTTGTCTTATCTTTTAGGTCTTAAATGGAAACCATTCAGATCTTAATCATTAAAGCTTAAAGAGACAACAAAGGAGCTGAGAAGTGTGACCAGGGATCGATCGCAGACTAATAGATCGATCGTACCAATCAAGATCGATCGTAGCCTGGGTCGATCGTAGAAAGCAGGATCGACCCATCGGGTCTTCCAGAAGTGAACAGCTGTTTGACAGCTAATGGCGGTGGGGAATCTTTCTTGGTCCAAAGTTGCGGCTTGCCAGCAGATTGTGGGCGCCGAAATCACCCCTCAGAAGACTCCTAGCAGCTGGAACATTAGATCTTTTTGCTTGATCTTTCCTTAAGAAAGATCAAGCCTCATTTTCTATATATGGGATGTATGAGTCCGAGAATCATATAGCTTAGCTTAGTTTTCATTCAAGAGTAGTTTTTAGCTTCATTTTTGCTTGTCTTTACTTCTGTCCAGTAGGTAAGAACCTCTCATAGTGCTTGGGGTTTCCTTGGGAATGGCTTTCTCCAAAAAAATGGAGTTTTCCATAACCCCATGAGGAACTAAATCCTTTTTAGGGTTTTGATTTGGCTTAATCCAAGTGCTATGAGTTGAGTAGTCTAGTTTGGAGTTTATATAAATGGTGAGGTGATTGTACATGCTTTTGGTTTGGGCTTAATGAAAACACCATTTGAGATATATACTCTTTCTTTGTCTATGAAGGATTGTGTTAAGTCTTTGATGATTTATAAGCTTTGCAATGATATTTGTTGACATGATTCTATGTGGGTATGATATTGCATGCTAGGGACCACAACTTAATCCTTGTTAGTTTAACTTAGAGTAGTGGGAAAGAGGGGTGGAAACCTAAGTTGTTCTATGCTATTCCATGAATTGTGTATGCTTGAGAAGGGTTTATATTGCATGCTAGGGAGCTTAGATTATCTCACATCTAGATTAGGTGGGTGGTTTGAGTGTAGCTATGATGCTTTTATCATTTCCTTTGAAAAGTATATTCTTGAAGAGTTGTTGTGAGGGTTGACACCCTTCACACACTCAAAACCTTGCTTTTATGTGAATTCCATGCTATGGCTTGCTTACTTATGGTATGGAGGATTGAGTTAGATCAATCCTCTATATCTCTCTTATCATTTTCTAGTTTCATTTGCATAACTTAGTTTAAAAGCTTTTGGTTATTTAGTTTCCTTTTTAGTTATAAAAACTCACATATCTTTTGATAAAGTTAAGTTAGAAGTGATCTTGAGGATTTCATGATTTAACAACCAAATACAATCTCTGCGGATCGATACCCTCCCTTAGAGCTATCCTACAAGGATTGATCTAATACGAGTGGTTTTATAAATTTCAAAATCGTGGCATTCGTATACGTATTGGATTCAGCCACTGAAGCTTCACCTTCAGTTTTAGCCCAAATCTAGATCATATGGTCTGGTTTCATCAGGATAAACTCATCCTCAATGCCATCATCTCCACTCTCTCAGAAGGAGTCTTGCCACACGTAGTTGAAGTCCTCACCTCTCATGAAATATGGGTTCTCCTCGAGAAGCTGTTTGCTTCTCAATCCCAGGCTTGCTTTTTGCAAACTCGCTACAAACTTGCTACCATGAAGAAGGGCTACTTCTCAGTGGCTGACTATTTTCAAAAGGCTCAACATATGTCTCATGTCTTAGCCTCCGCTACTAAACCCTTAAAGGATTCAGAACTGATTTCTTACATTCTTGCAGGGCTGACCACTGAATATGACTCCTTAGTGGCTTCTATTACCACCCGCATGGAATCCATTTCCTTGGTGGATTTATCTGCTCATCTGTTGACTTATGAGCAATGGTTAGAGTCTCATCACTCAGCCCCTGACTTGACTGTGGCATCTGTGAATGTAGCCCAACGCCAGCCTAACTCCTATGGCAAACAACAAAAGCAGTCTTTCCACAACAATAGATCCTTTGGAAGCAGAGGACGTGGACGTGGCTCCCATTTTTCACACAATTCGGGCTCTGCCAACAAACCAACTTGTCAATTGTGCCTCAAGCTTGGCCACACTACAGCTAGGTGCTACCATAGGTTTGACCACTCCTATCAATGTACACCTCCTCCTCCCTCGGCTTTTCTCACTACCTCTTCACCACAATCTGACATGAATTGGTATCAGACACCGGATCCACAAACCACTTGACCAATGATCTCTCCAATCTCAACCTTCAATCTGAGGACTACACAAGCACTGAGCAGATTCGTGTCAGCAGTGGTCAAGGTTTGGACATTCTTCACACTGGTTTAGCCTCTTTACCAACTGCCAAGAAAAATTTTTGTTTAAAATTGCTTCTCCATGTGCCTGACATTCAGAAAAATTTAATTTCTGTCAATCAATTCATTAAGGATAATCGTGTTTTTATTGAGTTTCACCCCTTTGATTTTCGTGTTAAGGACCTTCGCACCGGGAGTTTACTGTTGCAAAGCCCAAGTAAAGATGGTCTTTATCCTTAGCCGTAATCCTCCACCATGTATTCTCCTCCTTCTGCGTTTTTGGGTGAACGGGTCTCCATGGATTCTTGGCATCTCTGTCTTGGCCATCCTGCTCTTAATATTGTTCGTCGTGTCCTGTCCAGGCACTCTCTTCCTCTGCTGTACAATAAGCCTTCTCAAGTTGTGTCTTGCTTGTCAGCAAGGCATGATGCATCGCCTCCACTTTGGTGCTTCTTCGTCGATGTCTACTTCCCCTTTGCATTTATTATTTCTTGATGTATGGGGCTCTGCCCCCCTTCTTTCATTGAATAAAAAAAGATATTATTTATGCATTGTGGATGATTTTAGTCGTTATTCATGGCTATTTCCTTTAACCGCCAAATCTGATGTTCTTCCCATTTTTCTTAAATTTAGAACCTTAGTTGAGAAATATTTTGGACTTCCCATTAAATCGGTTCAAACCGATGCTGGGGGGGAATTTATCCCTTTGCAAAAACATTTAAGCACTGCTGGTATCTCCTATCGACAGACTTGTCCACACACTCATCATCAAAATGGGAGTGTTGAACGCAAACATCGTCATATAGTTGATACTGGCTTGGCGCTTCTTTCCCACTCTAAGGTTCCCTTCAAATTTTGGGATAATGCCTTTGATACAACCACCTTCCTCATTAACAGACTGTCATCCTCTATTAATCGTCAAAAATCCCCTTTTGAATTATTATTTGGAAAAATTCCTGATTACCAAATCCTTAAAATTTTTGGATGTGGGTGTTTTCCTTACTTAAGGCCTTACAACTCCCATAAATTATCCTTTCGTTTCAAATCATGTGTGTTCCTTGGGTATAGTAAGCCTCACATCGGCTACAAGTGCTTTGATGTTCAATCTGGGAAGATGATCATAGCCCACCATGTCATCTTTAATGAAACTGTCTTTCCATTTCAGCAAACCATCTCTGCTATGCCATCTTCATCTAGGGTCTCTCAACATGTGGTTCTTCCGTTAGTCCTCCCCCCTGGTCCTTCGGTCACTCCCTCCCCCAATGTCCCCTTTACACGATCACGTGTATCTTCTAGCATGGGCCAACCTCTTGTCTTTGCCACTGCTGGCCCTCTTGTCTCACGTCTGGTCCATGCTCCTCTTGCTGGTCCCACTGCTCCATCCCTCTCTTGTTCCCCTATTGCTCAAACTTCCTTGGACCCTTGTGCGCCCCTAGCAGTCCCCCGTGACCCTATTCTCTTTGCTACCGTGTCTGATACTCCTCATGCCACAACCTCTACCATTGAACCACTTAGAACCCATCCAATGACAACCTGGTCCCAGCACAACATCCATAAAACCAAAATACCCACTGATGGCACCATCAAATACCCAATACCCCGTGCCTTATTCGCCTCCCGCACCTGCACTGATATAGAACCTACTTGCTTCACCTCTGTAGTCAAACATGCCATGTGGCGCGAGGCGATGTCGGATGAGTTTCATGCACTCATTAAAAATGGCACATGGACATTGGTTCCTCCTTCTTCCAACATGAATATTGTCAGCTGTAAATGAGTTTTTCGAATTAAACGCCTAGCAGATGGTAGTGTTGATCACTACAAGGCACGCTTGGTTGCCAAAGGATACCATCAACAACCTAGAGTTGATTTCAATGAAACTTCTAGTCTTGTTATCAAACCAATAACGATCTGGGCTGTTCTCTCTTTGGCTGTGTCTGCAGGTTGGCCGATGAAACAAATTGATGTTAGTAATGCCTTCCTCCATGACTCCTTAATTGAGAAAGCCTACATGGTGCAACCTCCTGGCTTTGCTCACCCACAATTTCCAAAGGCTGTATGTGCGCTCAAAAAGGCTATGGCCTCAAACAAGCTCTTCGAGCATGGTTCTCCAAACTCAGCACTGGCCTCCTTGACCTTGGGTTTGTTGGCTCCAAATCAGACTCCTCTCTTTTTACTTTTCATAATTTTGGTGTGCGCCTCTTTGCCTTGGACTATGTGGATGATATTATTCTTACTGGATCTGACACCAAGGCTCTTGATCAATTAATTAAGGCTCTTTCATTACACTTTCCTATCAAGGATCTTGGTCATTTAAATTTTTTTCTTGGTGTTGTGGTTACCAAAACCCCTGCTGGTATACATCTTTCCTAGCATCGGTATATTACTGATGTGCTCTAGAGGACAAACATGCTCCTTGCTAAGCCAATTACCTCTCCCATGGCTGCCTCTCCTCCTCTCAGCAAGCTCTCAAGTACTTCTCTCTTGGATCCTTCACTTTATTGCAGCACGGTGGGCGCTCTACAATATCTTTCTATCACCCGGCCTGACATTGCCTTTGCTGTGAACAAGGTTTCCCAATTTATGCAAGATCCTCGGGATACCCTTTGGTCGCCTGTTAAGAGAATCCTTCGCTACTTGAAACACACCATTACACATGGGTTGGAAATTAGACGCAGTACCACTTCTCAACTGCTGGCCTATACAAATGTTGACTAGGCTGGTTGCCCGAATGACCGCAAGTCTACGTCTGGTTTCTGTGTTTTTCTTGGAAATAATCTTATTTTATGGCGCTCTAAGAAACAGCCTACAGTCTCTTGCTCTAGTACGGAATCTGAATATAAGGCCATTGCCAATGCTACTACTGAACTTATTTGGATTCAATCTTTGCTCTCTGAACTTGGGGTCTTTTTACACTCCGCTCTTGTGTTATTTTGTGATTATATTGGGGCCACATATTTAACATCCAACCCATTGTTTCATGCTCGCACCAAACACATTGCAATCGATTATCATTTTGTTCATGAAAGGGTTGCTGCCAAAACACTTGTTGTCAAGTTTCTCTGTAGTCGGGATCAACTAGCTGATATCCTTACAAAGCCATTGGTCTCTACACGTTTTCAACAACTTTCCTCCAATCTCAATGTGTTACTATTCATTCTTGAAACAAGGAGTCTCATAGCTTCAGCATCGCAGGTACAATTCAGCTCGATCTCCATGACTTTTGTTCACGATGTGGTGATACATAGAACAAGTAATTGTAAAGTTTAAGTAGAACATAAGAAATAATTATACATAGCAAAGTACCATTACCAACCATAGTGTACAAGTTGCATACAAAAAGTTAGGATTAGGTTATACGTTGCAATCAGCATCGCTAACGGTGCTACAAAATGCATAAAGCTTTTGCACTGGACAAAACCACAACTTCTAAAAGAGTTCCAATATAGGGACAAAACAAACCATAAATCAAACATAAGTACATAACCCAAATTAGAAACATATATATTGCTAGAACTACGCTCAAATCCCGTGGCTTAATTTGGTGGGTGTAGACTCTCCCACATCGATTGTGCAATCTCGTCCCTTGTGTTCGCCATGGCAAGCGTAGCCGTGTCTGAGAAGTCGAAATGGGTGCTATACCTAGGAACATTACCAATCACTTACGGAGGTTGGTAGACGAAAAACGCGTCGTTGCGATCAGCAGGACGGATGAAGTTGTGTAAGGTGTAGCATGCGTTCACAATTAAGGGCTGGTGACAAACTTTGTACTTGGGCATACCATTCAGTACATGAAAACGTCTTTTTAACACTCCAAAAAATTGTTCAATTACCATTTGTAAAGAGGAATGATGATGGTTGAACAACTCGCTAAACCTCTGTAGGTCCCCACCAGCCTGAAAATCTTGTAAGAGATATCTTTCGCCTCGGTATGGAGGGAGAAAACCCTCTGTGCATGGGAAACCAGAATCAACAAATAAAAGTGCCATGCGTGGACAAAAACAAATTAGAGTGCGTGTTAGTAGGTTAGTTACACGAAGTCCTTAAATGTAGGTAAAGTTTGTGATGTGGAATAATGTACCATTAGGTGCGGTAGGGAATTTATTCTCCAGTCTAGTCACAGCATCGTTGAATACTCTAGAGTCATTGGCAGTATCTTCCCAACCGCTGTACAGAAACGTGAACATCATATCGAAATCACAAGCATATACGACATTTTGCGTAATGATGGCCTTTCTTCCCCTAAATGCATTTTGTTTCTTCGCAGGGACTGATGCTTGTATGTGAGTATCGACAATTGCTCTAACACATCTCTGCGAAATATTTTTCATGATCATTTACGCTGAATATGTTTATGAGTTACATTGCAAAAGTTTGATGGCATCACAACTACAGGCAATGTGGTGATTGCGTACCTGGAACCAAGGGAAGTATTTAGGATTATTCTGAATGTACGGATGCTGGCCATCTACATGCGCCGGCCATATAAGACTTTTGACAAGATTGCATAAAGCCTGCATCACCCTCTTGAAGTGACGATTTTATTTTTATTTATTTATTTACTTATTTTATTTTTGCAAATCATACCGTCAAGTTTTGATTGAGCATCACTCTAACCACATTTTACACTACTAAAAATCATTTCAATTGAGGATGGTCTAATCCATTAGAGAAAGGATCTTTTATATATATATATATATTTGATCAGATTTGGTCATATTGAAGATTGTTACGTCTTCAATTTTTTGGGGAGAATAGAAATTATAATCCTATAGCATGTCTAGCAAAGCAACTTTTTTTCGCTAATTTTTTTTCCCTTTTTACGAGAAGATAAACAACATTTTCAAATATTTTATTTATTTATTTATTTTTAAATTAACTGAGCTAATTATTTATTTATATATTGCAACTTTTTATGAAATATTTGCCTTAATAGGATCGTTCAATTTTTATATAACCTATCTCTTATGAGGTTAGCATACAAAAGGAGTTTTAAATTTGTATTTTTTTTCCCGGAAATTAGTAATGTTATCGTCTTTGTAGATAGAGAGTTATTTTTGAAACATCTTTACGACTTCCATTTATTTTACTAACAAATGGTAACAAATTTGTTTGCATTGCAAAAAAAATTGTTAACCAAACGAATGGTATCAAAGTTTAGAGTGATACACTGAATTTGTAAGCCCCACATAGGAGTCCCACAAATCAAACTCACATTTGAGTCTAACAAACCATAGAAATACGTCATTTGCACATAATACACACTACAAAAAAATCGGGCTTTAACAACGTTTTTTTAACATCGCTTTAAGCCTCTAAAGTGATGTTAAAATTTTTACATTGCTTTTTTAACATTCATTTCAAAAGGATATAAAAGTTGGGGTTGCAAAAAATTTTAAATCATGCTTTTGTCAAAAGTGATGTAAAACTTAAATATAACCAGATAAATTGGAAAAAGGGGATGATACATTTCACACTATCTGATTGATATGTGCCATATTGTTTTAAGGTTTCATCCCTCTATTTAAAAATCACTAGATTAATAATTTTAAAAATATTCTAAAATTTGAATTTGGGTATGTCATATTTTTAAATGATAGAAGTAGAAGGCGGTTGTAGAAAATATAAATTGCGGATTTGTGTAAATGATATAATCCATTCCAGTCCATATGAAATTAGTATTGGTAGGTCATCTATACAAAGCCCCTGGTTTAAGTATGAAATTAAACCCAGCTAATGAAATTAGAATCTGTTTGACATAACTGTCTGATGCTTTTATTTAAATTACTTTGGAAAATCTCTCACAATTTACGGTGGGATGAGGCTGATCAGATAGATGTCACAATTTATATATGGTGTGACAACGGTGTTGTCAATTAAGAGTGGGGCATGGATGCTGATCAGATATATGAAAGAAATGCATTCAAACATTACCAACATAGAAATAGTTACAAAACAGGTGTTCAACATCAAAGGCACACGTAGGAAAAAACAGTTCCAAACTTTAACAAGTAGACATCCATCAATTGTCCAAGATAAAAGTTTAAAATAAATTAAGTACATATATGCTACCCCCCCGAGCCTAGGCATATATATTGGGAAAAATGATAGAAAATGCCACGGGCAACCCATCGTGCTGACATACAACAAATAAAATAGACACATAAATCCGTATGAAATCATACCAATTACCCAAGCAACAGAAAACAGTAACTACCCAAACAGCTCAACTACAGAAATGCAAACCATGCCTTCCACCTAGATCGAGGCATTGCTATGAAACCATCGCAGATGGTCTCATCCTGTAGTTGTTCAAAAGCTCTAAGATACGTATGGTTATCCAAGTCGGGGGCAAGCTCATCCAATATGTTAAGGGCCCTACTCATAGAATTTTGAAAGGTTGCACCACTACCACAAACACCAGCACTTCCTTCCCCACTACTCATCCGTGCTTGATCCTGAAGCATCATCTCCTTCTTTAGGCGGTTTAAATCTCTAAATTCCTTCAAAGCATCGCTACGTAGGGAGTCCATAGATGCAGAAGAGTCGTTCCCCTTCCCTTTCCCCTTCCTCTTTAAATCAGAACTAGGCCCGGAATAATCAACTGGACACTTCCCATTATGGCGGCCCCCAATTACTACACCCAGATTTAGGTAAGACTGTGGGCCACCACCACTACCGCGAGCACCGCCACCATTTTCACAACCAACCTCGGTTCCACCCACACCCTCAAAACTACCACCATCACCCATGTTAGCACAAGTACTGACATGCATTCCAACAACAAGGCATCATTCAACTCTTCCTCCTCTTCATTGTCCGGTGGCGTCCTAGCAGATGAATGCCAGAGAACGCCAATGGCAGTTGACCCATTGAAAATGAGTCCCAACATTTCGTAATTGGGACAACCTTTCTTGAGGAAACATCCGGCCTTCTTGTTAATCTAGGAAAAAAATACTGGTTTCCTATAGAACACAATGTCCATTAACCTAAAAGTAGAGAGGCGGGAAAACTTACTCTAAGATACAACTGCCACTGGGACTCTGTCCCTTGGACAATGTTTGAGATTTGGTCCCATCCTAGCCCTGTTCTGTGATGAAGGAGGCCCGAAAACTCACGATGGTTTATTCGGAGCCGAAAAAATTTGGTCTTACACTTTGGCGGTATAGGTGCGACCAAAATGGTCGGATAGTTGGGATGCAATTGGGGACCACAAGTTCACGTGGACTGACCCATTAACTATTTTGCCAATATTGACCATATCAACTAACATTTGCACAAATTTGTTTTCACACTTGGCTGGCCAAATAGCGTTGTCCTCGGCGTCGGTTGGTTCCATCTATACATATATTTTACATTATTGTTTTATGAAGCACATAATATATAAATAAACAAACAAGCAAACAAACCAGTCTATTTCATTGTTGTACAAATATCCACCTAAATAAATAGACGAATAAATTTATGTTTTACTCGCAAGTGCACAAGATCAAAACGATAATATAGTATGCAAGCACAAGATCATTCCCACGAGGATTGATAAAATATGTTTAAAAAGCAATTCCTAAGAAAATATCTTGAATGAGATGAGATAAAAATATTGAATTAAAATAATAAGAATAAAGGGTAGGGCTTCGATATCTACCACTAATTATATTCAAATAAGATAAACAATATGCACAATGCTACAACCATATCATGACACTCAATGTTTGCCAACCTAAGGGCATGACATCTACTCCTTAGGCTATTGATCTCCCTAAGTAACAAGTTAGGCATGACATCTACTCTAACTCTTTTCTTTCTCAAAGGATTTAGCATGACATCTACTAAGTTGTTCTTCAAGAAAGCATAAAACTATGGAGATCGACAAACACATGGAGCCTAGAGCATGGCATCTACTCTAGTTTTCCATGTTAATTAATTCAAGAACCTGTGATGGGGTTCTTTTGTTACTCTATTAAGCTTAGGACTCGGCCATCCAAATTGACCTAAATAATATATCCATACCACAAGCATATGATGATCAAACACATACATGTGAGGAATTCAAGAAAACCGAAAATAATCAAGTTAAGCATAAAAAATATGAATTGTAGCAAGACAAATTGAAACCTTAAAGAGACGTGATTAGGGCTTCAATCGAGCCCTAACTAAAGTATTAGCTATACATAATTTTGATGAAAATCATCCCCATAAGAAAATAACAAAGAAAAACTAATAAGAAAAAAAGAACTAAGAAAAACCCTTCTTTGAAGCCTTTGATTCTTTTCATCAAGCTTGTGTCTTTGTTTTGGAGGACTTAGGGGAGTCGCTCGAGCCACCCTAATAAGTCACTCGAGCAAACCTTATCTACTTCAAATTTTTCTTAATGATTTGGTCCTCTCTGAGTCTTCTTTCCAACGCCCATGACCTTGCCTTAATCTGAGTTTTAAGCTAAGAGTTATGGCCAAAATAGTGCACAAGAGTCAAATGCTCAGCAGCTTTGCAATAGTGAAAGTGTTTTAAGCCCGAGTTGATAGAATTGATTTCTTTTCTTCGAAAACCTACAAAATACAAGAAAAACACAAAAATAAGACAAAACATCATATCATAATGAAACTAAGGGATTACCATATGTAAATTAAGGGGCTTGAATGTGTAACATTCAGCACTTATCATTCATCAATAGAGTTTTCGTGATACCTTGTGCTTTTTGTTGCTAATACGTACTTCTGGATCTGTGATTCTTGAGGAACTTCTTGTCTAGTATGCCTTCGAAATAACACGATGTTAGAACCTCATGAAACACCGCAATTAATCGATGTAGTACAAACCAAAAAAAGAAAACGGAGGAACTACACGACTTTCCAAGAGCGTGTCTGAGGAACCGGGCCTGTTATTGTGGATGTCGGAGACGGAGAAGGCCAAAGTCACTTGAGAGGCAGAGGGCTGTGACTGGATATCGTAAATTTGGAGGAGCTACAATAAGAATCAATGGATGGGCATTTTGAGATGTGGTTGTGCATTTGGTTGAAATCCCCCATGTAAGAGGCGTATATTAACAAAAAACGAATGGCAACTTTTCACAAATCAAGTCGAAGGCAGGGTACGGACTGATGGGGAGGAGGGGTTGAAGTCGACAGAGGCTGTTGGGGCTAGGCAGTCAGAGTTCTACAAAGCCTCTAAAACTTGGTTGCAATTTGAGCAAGAAGAGACTGAGATGATGGGGGGACAGGTGGGGATTAATTCATAGCATAGAGATGTTCAATGGCACTTCTGGGTTGTAGATCATGACTAACACTTTTTCTTTTTTACATGGTTTCACATGGACCGTAGCTCCACATGATTGAAGACCCATTTTGGACATCTTCATCAACACGCGACATTAACGCACATTTTGATTGCCAAATTTGACGATCATCTACGACAAGTGTACCGTGCAATAAGTGTGAACTTCCTACATGAACATCTGCAGCATTAATGGATCCACCAACCGAGGCGATGAGGGTGTTTGTATAATGTCTAAAAAATAATAGGGTTGTGTGATAGACAACAACCAAGTCTACAATAGAGGGGCACAGATGATAAGTGCTAAATGTTACACATTCAAGCCCTTTAATTCACATATTTTAATCTCTTACTTTCATTATAGTATGATTTTTTTTTATGTTTTTTCCTTATTTTGTAGGTTTTGGAAGAAAAGCATTCAAGACTATCAAAGTTCCAAGCTCAGAAGACTTTGTGGAAAGATGCTGAAGAGAAGTGGCTCGAGCACAATACAGGAGAAGCTCGAGCGCAATCCTAAAGAAAGATGCTCAAGTGTAACCCATATTGGCTCAAGTGCCTTAGTTTGCTCGAGCGCAATTCAGAAGAAGCTCAAGCGCAATCATGCACTAAAACAGAGTGTGGGCGATCCTTATTTTGGAAATTTTCGAAATCCAAATCCAACTCGATTTTGGATTTCCTAAGGTGAACGAAATTGACTAGGGTTGTTCCTAAACTCTATAAATATACTCCTAAGTCATCCAAATCAAGAACACAAGCTTTGAGAGAGGAATTGGAGGCTAGATCAAGAAAGGTTTTGGTTTTTCTTTCTTCCTTTATTTATTTTCTGCTTGTATATAGTTTAGTCCAAATTTAGTTGTTTTTAATACTTTTGTTAGGGCCCTAATGATATTTCTTTAAGTTTGGATTTGCCTTGTTACAACTATTTGTGATTTTTAATTGATTATTTCGGTTTACATTCATTCCTCACATGTTTGTGTTTGATCATAATATGCATGTGATATGGATTTGTTATATATGTTAATTTAGATGACCGAGTCGTGGTCATATTAGAGTAACAAAAGAACTCCATCACAAGTTCTTGGAATAATTAACATAAAGACAACTGGAATATACACCATGTTCCAACCTGAGTGTGTTTGTCGATTTTCATAGATTTATGTTTTCTTAAAGAACAACTTAGTATACACCCATGCTAAATCTTTTGAGAAAGAAAAGAGGTAGAGTATACACCCATGCCTAACTCATTGCTTAGAGAAATTAATAGCTTTAGGAGTATACACCCATGCTCTTGTGGCTGGCAAACATTGAGCATCGCAATAAAGGTTGTAGCATTGTGCATGTCGTTTCCTAAAAAAAGTATGATTAGTGGTGGATATTGGAGCCCTACCTTATTTACTTATTACTTTCAATTCTATTATTTATTTCCTTCCATTGCAATCATATCTTATTTTATTCAAAATATCTATCTTAGGAGATTCTCTTTAAACACAATTTACCAATCATCGTGGGAATGATCTCATATTTGCTCTCTATATTATCATTTTGATCTTGTGCACTTGCAAGTAAAATGTGCATTTATTGGCCTATTTATTTAGGTGGATATTTGTACAACAACAGATGATCAACACGGACCGTCGATGGAGATGGATTATAAATAGGACTACTGTGGACCGTTCATTTTGTGAGAACATACTGGTGTAATGCACCGCTAAGACACACGATACAGACCACTAAGATAGGCTTTTTGGTTGACCGAGGCAATGTGATAGATGGTTGAGTAATCAAGGGCTGTGTATTCAGATCCTCCACAGTGCAAAGCAACGGTCCATTTTCTATTGTCTACAATGGATACAAGCGCATCTACACGTGTCTCTTCAGATTGTGATATGCAACACAGATCAACGGCCAAGAATAAATTACAACTACTCGTTATACAAGCATTAGGTTCCATGTTATGGATGGAGTTGAAGCCTACAGTCCTACGGTATGCTCGTCCGCATGGAATCAAATTTTACACAATATTTTTGCAGTAGCCGAATCGACAGAAGTGACATATTAGCCCTTTCTTTTCAAAAAGCTTGTCCTTCGAGCAGTGCATACTTCAGATAAGGAATAAATACTATTCACCTATGCAATAATTAGTTGTTGGTTTGCATTTAATTAAGACTAGCATTTATTACGTTTAGTTATACAAAATTGCACATCCCACGGGCTGGACATTTTGACTTTAGGGCCTATCAATAACGGATTTGGAGTTGTGTAAAGTACAACTCAAAGCCCAAAGCAAAATCGGAACTGGGTTTTATTTTTTCGTGGGTTTTTGATTTAGAACTGGGCCAAACAATGAACTCATGGGTTTTGGAAAACCAAAAAAAAAAAAAAACTGAAAAACTCAGGCTGCCAAACAAGGCCTAGTGTGTGGCTTTTGGAGGGAAGATTTTAACATAATTAAGGCTAACCGATTATGAGAAAAATTTGAGAGAGATTTGAATGAAAATTAAATGCACAATTTCAAAATTGATAATTAAACTTAAATTGTTCCATTAGTTGGAAATTTATTTCTCTTTTTAGTTTTCTCTTAAGAGATAAAAATCCAAGAGACAGAGGGGAATCATGCAACTTAAGAGAGAGAGGGTTTTTGAAAATTGACTTTAGCATAATTAAGGGAAAGTTTGAAAATAAAGTCTCAGTTAAATTAAAAAGAATAATATTTGTGCATCTACTCCATATCCTTCTCAGAGTCATTTTGGTACATGTGAAATGAGTTTTTAACTTTTTGAACAAAAGCTAAGACCTACTTGCTTTTTCAAAAAAGTAAAAAACTCATTTCACATGTACTAGAAGGACTCTGAGAAGAACATAGAGTAAATGCACAAGCATTACTCAAATTCAAAAAAAATATTTTAAAAAGCAAGTCTTAATTTGTTTGGATGATTTGGTCGACATGTTTGGTTTTTAACGACATCCTTCCTCATTTTAAAATTTTAATTCAAGACTACATAATTTGAAATTAATAGTACAGTTATTAAGATTCATTGCCTACTGTTTGTTTCCTTCTTTATATTACATTTTCCGTTTGGGTGTTGTTGATGGGGAGCCCACCCCATTTAATTTGTTTGTTTTCCTGTAACCTTTGTCCCATTATTGAATAAAAAGTAGTTTCCACCGCATATCCAGGGTTGCGTCCCAAAAAAAAATAGTACACTTAATTTATCTCCTTTTTAATTTTGAAAAGTTGCTTTAAAATTAAATTAAAAAAAAACAATAGGTGAACCACCGTATGGGAATTTTAACCCCCTTAATGTGCCACACCTCTTTCAAGCACTAAACTACCACTTATTTTTTAAACAAATATTTAACTAGTGAGTTCTTATGTCTTGTTACATTTTTTGTTTTAAACACATGCCTAGCTAAATGGGCTTGTACACTCTAAGCCCATTACATTGGGCCCGCCCAAAGATTAGTCTTGGCTTAAGATTGGTGATGTTACAGCAAAAATTACAAAAATTGTATTTTCTTCTTGGTAACCAAATTATTAGGAGTGGCAATTTTTGACACAACCCGCGAACCCGACACGAAAATAGCGAGTTTGGGTTTAGGATTACCAGGTTCGGGTCAAAACGGGTCAACCCACGGGTGACCCGGTTGACCTGTTTGTTTGGTTGTTTTTTTTTTTTTTTTTTTTTTAAGTAAAAGAAAATAACTGACAGTTATTGACTAAAGAGAAAGAAAGTCAAGAAACTCCTTCGGATGGATCCTTCCAGACTTCCAGTCCTTTCAAGAAAAAAAAAAACGTAAAAGAAAAGAAATGACTAAGGAGAAAACAACTCCTTCGGATCCTTCCAGACTTCCAATCCTTCCGCCTTCGTCTTCGTTAAGGAACAGGCGAACAAGAACAGTTGCTGCTCTCTCTCTCTTGAGTCTCGATCTCCCTGTCTCTCTCTCGCCGTTGCTCTCTCTCTCAAGTCTCGATCTCCCTGTCTCTTTCCTGCCACGGCTCTAGATCTTTTCAGGGACGCCGCATCTGGGCTGCAGGATCTGCTGGAGGGTTCGTTCGTCGAGCTCCCTCGTGGCATTGAGGTTGAAGTTTGTCTGGTAGGTTTCAATTCTTCTCTCTCTCACAGGCCTCTTTCCGTCTTTCGTCTCCGAGATTCCGTCATATCAGTGGCTGATTTTTGCTTAATTCGGGTGGGTCGGGTCCATAAACCCAACCCGGAAGGCACAACCCGGCAACTAAACAGGTTGCCTGGTCGTGTCGTGTTACCCGTTAATTTTAATGGGTCGTGTTTTGGGTGACCCGTTTATTAAACGGGTTGTGACCGGGTTTACCCTTAACGGGTTGGCGGGTCAAGCGGGTTAATCTGAACCCAACCCGCCAACCCGTTTTGCTAGCCCTACAAATTACAATGGAGAATCGTAAAACTTTCGATTATTTTTTTTCTTTTTTCCTATAGAAAATAACCAAATAAAGCGATTGTTCTTTTGTTTTCTTCTGGGGAAATTCTTTAATTTTATTTTGTCCAATTCTTCACTTTCATTTCCTATAGTAGAACCAACCAAATATAGAAATCTTTTGAAAGGTACTATCCCAATGGCAATAAGATAGCTTAACTAGACATTTTCGGATGCCCAAACTAACCATATAAATGATCAACAAGTAGGCTTGAGGAAGATTTTCCCTTTTGTGATAATTCATTTCTTGTAATTGAAAAGTTCATCCTTATTCGAAATCGACGCATTGTTCACGTTTTTTCTTTTATGGTACATTTAGTACGCAGAATGGTTATTCTATTAAAAAAAAAGAAATAGTCTTTATTAAGAATAAAAGAAGTGAAATAAAATGGTCTTAGGGTTAAAGTATAAATATATTTTAAGGCTCCGTTTGTTTCGATGTAAAATGATTTTTAGAAAATAGTTTTCGTATTTTTCGGTCTTTGGTGCGACAAAAATAATAATCAACAGAAAAGCTTCTTTAATTTTCGTAAAATAGTTTTTATTTTTTAAAATCGTAAATCATTTTCTCAATTTGAGCTTTTCATTCTCAAGCTGTCAGACCACAACTAAAACACTGTTAGACCTTGCTGGACCATTATCGGAACTCGGTTGGGACCCGTCAGGACCTTGCAGGACTCCATCAGGACCTCGTTAGGACCCCACCATGTAATGCCCCAAAATATTTAAAAGAAATTTCTCAAATTATTTGGCAAAAAATTTTAATTAAAAACACTCACTTATTTTTATAGAGCATAATAATAATAATAATTTTTTTTTTAATTTTAATTTTTTTATTTTTAGAAAAAGACAACCATCAAATGTTTGATGGATACCCTTAAATATTCGATGGACAGTATAGTCACGTTCTTTGCAAGCCTGCGCATGCACAGAACAAGTGTCAGTACAGTACACCAAATGTTCGATGCTTTCCTCAAACGTTTTATGAGAAACCCTAGAACCTTTGGGTAATAGTAAATCAAACGTTCGATCATGTCCCAAAATGAATTTTTTATAGGGAACCAGCAACTTGCCCCATTCCCCTATAAATGATACTCTACCATTCAGTAAAATACCTACCCTTCTTGCCCAAAAACCCATTCCAAAGGTTAAGATAATGACTTTTGGAAGAAAACTTTCATTTGAAGAAGATTATCCTCTCCAAAGGTAGTATTCGAATCTATACCTTCCCTATGTTGTATTTCACTATTTTACATTAGTTATAGTCATGCTTTGCTTTTCAAAGTATGTTATGAGGATTTGAAAGCTCTTTGTGTGAACTTCCTAAAAAAATGTGTTAAAATGTATGACTTGTGTTTTATCTCGAACAAAAATATGTTTACTATGTTGCTATATACTGTTTTGGGCCTAGGTATAGTCATGGTTAGGTTTGGGAGAAGTTTTTAAGTATTTAGGCATTCTGACCATAATCGAACGTTCTACTGTTCTTGGTCGAACGTTTGATCCTCAAGAACAAACGTTTGATCCTTAGAGCCAAACGCTCGATAGTGACTAGAAATTTATAAACTAGGGTTTTTAAGACAATTAGCACACATGAACTACGGTTAATAGATTATAGTGTTCATAGCATATTGTTGGGTTATTTTCGTAGTAAGCGGGAGTATGTGATGTCTAAGGCCTCGGATGGATAATCGAGGTAAGTAAACTGAGTATGAAACTGCTAACGTTAGAAGTGCAATATGTCAAATAATTGAGCACATTCTTCTTTATGATCAAGTTTACAGCTTTTATGACATGATGTTACTTGCTTATATAAATGATAAGCGCCGAATGTTACATATTCAAGTTCTTTAACTTGAATATATTAATTCCTTAGTTTTGTTATTTTATAAGTTTTTGTGTTGTTTTTGTGTTTTTTCTTATTTTCAGATCCTAAATGAAAGCACAAGCAATTCCATCAATTTTGGGCTTAAAACTCATTAGTGAGTTGATGCAGCACAAAAGGGTTAGAGCACATATGAAAAAGGGCTAGAGCACATCTAAAAACGGCTCGAGCGCAATCGGTCGCACCAGAATCTGATCTGCAATCTGCACCAGATATGGAGAGAGAAAAGAAAATTAAAAGAGATTGGTTAATGGTTAGCACGAAATTGGCTCAATGTGGACTCTCTGAAGTTAGGGATTTGAGGAGATTCAGTTATCGTAAATGAAGGGATTTTGATGGGGATTCACATTATATTAAAAGGGATCTCTCGTGCAACACAAAAGGAGTGCGATTTTAGAGTGGAGTTTAGGGCTGAAATTTAAGTGTAAGGAGTGTGGATTTCCCCTTCTTTCCAAGGTATTTCCAACACCTCCATAGTTGAAGAACTTCTCCATAATGTGGGATGTAGCCCTTTCCAAATATTAATGGTTTGATTATATTTAACTTTGAGCTTTTTTGCATATGTACGATGATTGTATAGCCTAGAGGATTGCAACTCTTGCAAATCGTTTTTCATGCTTATATTTGTTCATGATGAAATTCTTATCTTGTCTTTGAAAGTGTTTTATCTTGCATGAACTCAACCATTATCATTTTCTGAGATCATGGGGATAAGGGCTACGCAATGGTTCTTTTTTACACAAAATCAAGAGGGTTAGATAGGTCATGCCTTGGAAAGATGAGTAGTACTACACTTTAGCTTAGTGTAATGTAGGTAGATAGTTCATGCAAATTGAAGATGGATTATTCTCATCCTTTGACAATGTATATGCTTATTATGAGGTAATTTAGGCCATGATAGGGACCACGGATCGAATCACAATTAATGTTAGGTGAACGATCCGTGCTAACTGATAAGTGCTGAATGTTATACATTCAAGCCGCTTAATTCACATATGTTAATCTCTTAGTTTCATTATAGTATGATGTTTTGTGTGTTTTTTCCTTATTTTGTAGTTTTTGGAAGAAAAACACTCAATTCCATCAAAGTTCCAAGCTTAAAAGACTTGTTGAAAATTTGAAGAAGAGTCGCTCAAGCGTACCATTCAAGAGCTCGAGCGCACCATTGAAGGCAAAGCCGCTCGTGCGCCCAACCAGGGGGCTCGAGTGCTTTCGGGCGCTGAAACAGAGTATCGGCAGAACCTTATTTTGAAAAGTTTGTAATCCAAGTCCAAGTCGAATTTGGAGTTGTATGCTGCACAAAATCGACTACGGTTTCTCTAAAACTCTATAAATACACCCTTAAGTCGTCCAAAGCAAACACACAAGCTTGAGAAGAAGAATCAAAGCTGTATCAAAGAGGGTATTTCTTAATTTTCCTTTATTTTCGGGTTTTCTTTGTTATTTTCTTATGAGGATGATTTTCATCTGAATTATGTGTAGCTAATACTTTAGTCAGGGCTCGATTGAAGTCTTAATTATGTCTTTTTAAGATTTCAATTTGTCTTACTACAATTCATGTCTTGATGCTTAACTTGATTATTTTCGGTTTCATTAAATTCCTCATATGTTTATGCTTGATCATTGTATGCATATGATATGAATTTGTTATTTAGGTTAATTTGGATGACTGAGTCCTAGGCCTTATAGAGTGACAAAAGAACCCCATTACGGGTTCTTGGATTAATCAACATGAAAGACCGGAATATACATCATGTTCTAGGTTTTAGTGTGTTTATCGATCTCCATAGAATCATGTTTTCTTGAAGAACAACTTAGTATACACCCATGCTAAATCTTTCAAGAAAGAGAATAATTAGAATATACACCCATGCCTAATCTCGTTGCTTAGGGAGATCAATAATTTTTGGAGTATACACCCATGTCCTTAGGCTGGCAAATATTGAATATCTTGACATGATTGTAGCATTGTGCATGTTGTTTATCTTATTTGAGTATGATTAGTGGTGGATATCAAAGCCCTAACTTATTCTCTTATTATTTCAATTTAATCTTTTATATCGTTTCATTCAAAATATCTTTTAAGAATTTCTTTTTAAACATATTTTACCAATCCTTGTGGGAATGATCTCGTACTTGCTTTTTATACTATCATTTTAATTTTGTGCACTTGCGAGTAAAACATGCATTTATTTGCCTAATTATTTAGATGGATATTTGTACAACATTAACCTAAGATGAGTTATCATTACTTTTTAACCAAAGTATTTTCTTGTCGATGTCGTCGTGTGATTGACAACCATTACGCGCATTATATCATGCATGTAAAGAGAGACCCTTGTGAACACAATCTACCATTGGTGTGAGGCTTGTGGTGACATCAATATCCTATGGTTTCCTCATTTTCCTCCATTTTATTTGTTGGAGATTATGCCTTAAATCCCAAGATTATGATATGATTGACTTTGTAGTTTGTAATAAATAAATATTTATTGATTACATACATATATTTAAGCATATGACATATAGTCTTTTGTATGATTCTTTATGATTATTCCCATACGAAAGGTCCAGGCAATACATTGAATATGGTCTATGGGTGTGAGTAAGGTTTTGTTACACAAGGTCTAAGACCATAAGCCTTCTACTCCGAAAACGATTAGTTCGTAGTCATGATGGAACTGGACATTCCATCAAGTAAGACTGTTACGCATCAATTGTGAGATTTACCTTAATCAGGCGAAGCGTATACTTCGGGTTGATGTGTAGGTGTATAGGGTGGTATATATTGAACGGACTAAAAGTTTTCTTTTATGTTAAAATACTGTTTTTAGAAAAGATATAACTCTTAGACTATTTATGCTTGAGATTCTAAATCCTAAGAGAAAAGCAAACTCAGATGTGAAATGTCTTTCCTTTGACATATTGTAGATTGAGGCCTTAGCTGTTTGAGGTCAACATGGTCTTTGTAATTGGGTGATCACATGTAGCATCGTGAGCAGAGTTTTTCTCAATAAGGAATCTAAATCCTTCTTTAGTAAGAAGGACACGAAGTCTCCCCTTGAATAGGATTTTATTCAGTGTTATTTTCTAAGTCTTTGATGAAAGCATTTGGTAAGGTTAACTCCAAATTATACCTAGTGGGTGGACACTCACAGGAGAGAGAATAATAAGAGAATATAAATCTGGTACACGAGGATTAAGAGGTAGAGAATATAGCGTGATAGTATTTCAGCCCTTATTCGTCTACGGAGGACTTTATAGAGGAATCATACTTGTGGTAAATGTCAAAGAGAACTTTGTTGATTTAATCAAGAATATTTTTCGAAGTGCAGTTACAATTATGTAGTGGCATTAATTGTAATTAATAGTGACTTGGGATAGCCGGATACTATTGAAGCCAAAAATATTTTTCTCTTTAGGTCCCTCATCAAGCTATTGTAAATTAACCATGGACAAGCCTATTATTTATTTATTGGACAAGTTATTTTATTTATTTAAACATGAGCTTGTTATTTTTAATAAGCAGGTTTTTTTAATTAAATAAAATATATGCTCAAAGGAAAAACTGTACAGAAAAAGAAATAAGCGGGAGAGGTGGGCTTGGGATTATCTCAAGCCCAAAACCAAAGTGACGCACAGGCCATGGATTATTTCCCTGACACTATGCGGCACCTTCTAGGATTTCTAGAAGGTGCAGTGGTGGCTAGGGTTTTCTAACCCTAGCCGTACACTCCTCTCCCTGCAGTTCCATATTGCTTATTTTATTTCTCCTGTGTTCCTTTCAATAATATAAATAGAGGACCCTGTAGCTCAATCAAAAGATACTCCAATACAATTCTTTTAGCCATTGCTAAGAATTGAAAGCACTCCTTAAATATTTATTTGGAGAGCTAAGTTAAAGTTTCAAAGAGCTAGAAAGAACCCACACTCTTTGGTTATTTCTAGTCATTGGTGAGAAGATCTGAGGAGTTCTTGAAGCGTTCATCGAGGAGAGGATTCTTCGCTCATATAGCCAAGGCGTGGCCCTAGTTAGCAAGTAAGTAATTTTATATTCTTGCTAGTTTATTGTTAATAGCAGTGTTTTTCGCATGTTCTTCATAGAGTAGATCTTGAGTAGGGAATATATTATTTTTCCGTTGCACAATTTTTTAATTTGCACCCATATTCCCAACATTACCTTTGTTTATTTACTTATGTTTACATTTAGTTTTTGAAAACAAAAAAAAAATTATCTTTTCTGAGTGAAGTTAGAGGAGATTTTGAATGCTTGATAAGCAACCAACATAACAGTCCTTGAGTTTCGACACTCTCTGTATAGCCCTATCTTACAAAGATTTGTTCTATTGCGAGTTGTTATAAATTTATTATTGATCGTAAGGACCACATCAATAAACCTCCTTATTTTTGGAATAAATGAACCATATGTGCATTGTATGGCATGGTACACCGGTACGTGCGGTAGAACGGTTATGGGCATACTACTATTACAAGTTAATTCTATGGTCAAATGTTCATTTTATGAATGATGAGGTCCTTGGATCCAATGGTTAAAAGTTTGTAACCAACACATCATTCTTCGAGTGGGGTCACTGTTATGGCTTTGCTAGTTAGTATAGGCCACCCGAGGTCGGACTCGGTCAGATTGCTACTATAAGACGGTATGTTTGTGCAATGTCTAAGGAACCGAAATTGTACCATAAGTCATTTAGGACACACAAACTCTGCTGAGAGGGGGTAATGTCTTGGATAGACCATATTGTTAATATATGACATAATATACTATATGTACAACATAATTTTATGCATTAAGATCCTAGTGCTCAATCACCAGAATCATGCCATCATCTCTTAAATAAAATCACTATCTTTTTTCTAAATGACGTAGTAACGGGGATGATGCACATCATTTGTGAAAACCCCATGTTACTAATATCAATTTTGTAACTAAATTTAAGGCTCATTTCATAAATCAGATTCGTATTGTTTTACTTACTAAGTTAGTAGACTTACTTAGTTACTTTATTCTCTTCCCGTAAAATACTCCGGTATTTTACAAACCTTTAGGAATTTGACCGCATAGGAGTTTCACCGAGATTACGGTATTGAGACGGCAGTTGATATACTCAAGTTTGATTTTCTAGAGCTAAAGTTCTGCACCCTTATTCATTGATGATAGAATTATTTATTGCTTATTACTCAGATCAACTATTCATTTGTTTACTTTGATAAATGGTTAAGTGGTGGATTCATATAGTTACTAGTTAACTGATTTGAATACCCTACGGACTGTTTACTACGAATTAATCATGTTCTAATGACTTAATTCTATGTATACGGTGATCCTCAAGCCGATGTTTTACACATTTTTTTTTTAAAGAGAATGAAGGTATCCCTGAATTTTAATTTGAACAATTAAGGCTAAAAGGTAAACCACAGATATAATTACAAGTTAATTAAATTTTTGGAGCATTATACGCTGGGACCCAACCGGGACCTTGTCGTAACCCTGTTGGGACCCCACCAAGAACCATTGTGACCTTGTCGGGACCCCGTCGAGAACCATTGTGACCTCGTCGGGACCCACCATGACCCCATCAGGACCTCACGGGGGTCACTACGAGGTCTTGATGGTGTCACGACAAGTCCCAGCAAGGTCACGACGAGGTCCCAGTTGGGTCCCGATGAGGTCCAGGCTAGGTCCAGCAAGGTCCTGCGGGGTCCTAGCTAGGTCTCGGCGGTGTCACAACGGGGTTACGACAAGGTCTCGATAAGGTCCAAGCTGGGTCCAGCAAGGTCCCAGCGAAGTCCCCGCAGGGTCTCAACAATGTCACGACAGGGTCATAGTGAGGTCCCAACGTGGTCTCGTCGATGGCCCAGCGAGGTCGACGCGGGGTTTTGTTGCGGTCCCGACGAGGTCTTGGCTTGGTCCCAACTGAATTTTGGCAGTGTTTTGGTTGTGGTCCGGTGATTTATTAATATAATACGTTAATAAAAATAAAATTATATGGTTAATTTGATTAATTAGAAATATAAAAAATATTTGTGATTTTCCCTACACGCCAAATGCCCAAAAATATTTTCTATAGAAAACATTTTATTGAAAAATGATTTCCCTGGAAATATTTCCGACGAAAAACATTTTACTTCGCAACAAACAGAATCTAATACTTGAAATAACCATTCACATAGCCATAAGAGAATGATTATTTCTTAAATTTTGAGAGAAATAACTATTCCCTCGATTTAAGGAATAATCATTATTTTATTATTATGAGAATGACTATTTCAAGACTAATCTATTCCACATTCTCTCATTTATAATAAAGGGAAAAGTCCACATACCCCCCTCAAACTACCACTCAATTGACAATGTCCCCCCCCAAACTTTCAAGTGTGTGACATTGTCCCCCCCAACCCTACCAAACAAATGACAATGTCCCCTTAAGGACGAAAAACCCTTAATAAATAAAAAATAATTTCTTTAAAAAAAACTAAAACTAAAAATTAAAAAGAAAAAAACTACAAATTCATAAGGGCTAGAAAAGACTAAAGCAAAACAAAATATTATTAATTTTTTTTTAAAAAAAAAAAAAACACACAAACCAATTGGACAAATTCAAGAATAAAAAAAAAATTTAAACCATTTTCGTTTAAAAAAATTATAATTATTTTTTTTAAAAAAAAAATTATTATTATTATTATTTTCGAATTCATAAGGGTTAGAAAAACTAAAACTAAAAAAAAAAAAAAAAAAAAAAAAAAAAAAAAAAAAAAACTAGCAATTTTTTTTATATAAAAAAATAAATAAAAAAAAAACACTCCAAACCAATTAGCCAAATTCAAAATTTTTAAAAAATTATAAAGATTCGTTTAAAAAAATTACTTTTAAAAAATTAAATTAAAAAAAGGATATTTTGGTCTTATTGAAAAATCTGTAGGGTTATTTTTGTTTTTTCTGTTATCATTGGTGGGGACATTGTCATTTGTTTGGTAGTTTGGGGAGGACATTGTCACAATTGAAAGTTAATGGGAGACATTGTCAATTGAGTGATAGTTTGAAAGGGGTATAATGAACTTTTCTCCGATAATAAATTTATTATTTTTTAAATAGAATAGTCATTCCCACGTATCAAACGTAAGTTTATTGTTTGTTAAACCAAAAATTAGTTTCAAGGTTAAAGGAATAGTGTGTTTGAAAAATTTAGGTCTAACTAAAATGCAAGATCTAACACTGCTTTCGTCTGATGCATCTGCCTGGATTTTAAAGTGCAACACTAATTGACAAATTTTTTTTATCAAACTGAGTTGGAATAATGCTTTAATCAGCTTATTAAATTGATATGTATTCAAAATGTACGTAATTCTCACATATATTTTTAATAAACATATAATTCTCATGTACAATTAAAAAAAAAAAAGTATATGAGAGTACTGTTAGTATAATGAGTTAAAAAAATTCCAGCAACTCAATTTTTTTTTTGGTATGCGTAGAGGAAGAATCATTAGAAACGTATAAGGATTAGAAAAACATAGAATATGAAAGTAAAAAAAGACATGAGTGAGGTAAGGCTAGCTCGTCAAATTGTTTGTCGATAAGTTCTGGAACCAGATGGATAGTACTGAGTGTCTTGTTTGTAGTGGCCAAAAATGCAATATCTTTATCTTCATTGGCTTGACTTCATTGGAAAAAGTAGAACACGAAAACATGGTTGGGGGACAACATCATGAATCTATCTAGTGCTTCTTACTAAACGATACTGAAACGAAACCCACTTATATTCGGTGGCCTCCTGTCTTTTCTTTATTACCAATTTCTGCTTCCTACTATTCCAATAAGCCTACTTTTCCCGTCACACGTCAACAATTTAACAGCACCAAATTAATGTCTGTCCAGATCTATTGAAATAACTATATGTATATATAATGTATGTTATATATATATATATATATATATATATATATATATATGATGTATGTATATATATGTATATGTATATATATATATATTATGTATATGATATATATCTGCGGTCTGCCAAACATTTCTTTAGAATATTTGTTCCTTTATTAGTCTTCGCATAAAATTGCGCATATGTTGTAAGTTATTGATCTTGTTGATCACACATCAAAAAAAAAAAAAATAATAATGTTATCTTTATATGTATATATAGTTGTTTAAGAACTTAAAAATGGTATGAATTATATATATAGTATATATATATTATATATATATATATATTTTAAGCAACATAGAAAAAGGGACGGAGAATCAAGGTGGGTCTTTTCTACTTCTGATTTTTACAGATGATAGGAAGGGGAGAAAAAATGGTATAAATTTGTTATGTGTGTACGTAATGTGGGATGAGAACTTAATTAGAATGATAGATTGATTGAATTTTCGAGAAATTCTAGACCTCCTATGAGCAATTAGAGGTGTTCTCAACTCTTATAAACACAAGGTTTGAATATTTTTTTTGACTAATTTATTTAATTAACGAATAGTGCAGTATTTAAAGATACATTATAATAAAGAAAAGTATTTCATGTGAAGTGAACCTCTATACCGATACTCTAACTCTAATACTACTACTACTACTAATATAAGATAAGTCTATTTTCATCCAAGATAGATAGATATTCATACCCTATCAATAAGATTCATAAACAAGATAAAAGAGATAAACATAATCTTACCCAAATAACAAAAGAGATAAACATAAGATTAGTTTTTTAATACAACATAATGACTTGTATAGCACGTAACATAATTATGTTAGTATGTGTGTTAATAGTATAACAGTTTGTACAAAATCATTATTATAAAAGAAATTAACAGAATTTGTGAAATGATGTAAGATAATTGATGTTGTTCTTATAAATGCTGGACTTGTAAATCATATTAATTAATTAAAGAGAAGGATTGCTTCACTGGGCATGTTAAGTACAATTGCATAGAGTGAAATAAAAAAAAGAAAGAAAGGTACGATTGTGATGACCCGATTCATAATTACACTGTAGTTAATTTTTTTTTTTTTTTTGAAAACATACAGTAATCATGAACCGGATCAATCGCCGCAGGGTGATAGAAACACCTGTCATACATGTATCTCACAACGTATCATGAAATCTACATTTATTACATCAGAGTCACATATCACATTACATATAAACTGAGCGTAAGCATTTATATACCAAGGGAGTAATCAAAACATATAGAGCTGACAATTAAAAACACTAATGATTAAAAGTATACAATGTGAATATACAAAAGAATGGTTATACATAGGTGTCAAATGCGACACAAACCATATATACAAAATACAGTTTGTGAATAGAACACAACCATGTACAAAAGAATAAACATCTAGCAAGTCTATACAAAAATATCAAAGTCCCACGACGTCAGTCGTAAAAGCTGAGATAGTAGGCTATGAGATCATCATCTAAGCTCTCAGTACTTGCACCAGTATCTATGTAACCATAGAGATCATCCATGATTACATAGACGGAAAAAAAGAATAAGTGAGTCAATAGTCTCAATGAATAAAAATTTACTGAGTTTTCGTAACGAACCGAAGTGTTAGTTTATATGAGTTTACAATAACAGCTACTACAAATATGACATTTATTTTGAAACGTAAGGCAGCTGATGAAGTAAACATATGTAGTCATGAAACATCTGAAATAATATAATAACTGGGTACATGCATGTACATTCCAGTTTCCTGCCTGTATTAATACACATACGTGCTCAACTATGTTATAAATATATCATATAACTTAGCTACACCCATATACAAGTATTCATTCCCTTATAGGTGAAAACACAAGTATATAAGCATATCTAAGCAACAAAACATAAATCTATATGCAGCTAACCGTAAGAATATATATATGTGCTTTCCCATTAAACTTCATATGCATACTAATACGTCTATGATCAATAAAACATAAATCACCATATAAACATCTCATAAATCAATCTTAAAATCATTATGTTCATCATGCAATGCTCTGTAACTCTGGTATGTGAAGACTCCGTCTCAAGACGTCTTACTTTACGTCATTGGACCTGGCCGCCAACAACACTACCCATATTGCGTTTTTATGTGATGACCCCTGGGTAGGTGTTACACCAGCCGTAGTTGTAGCCCTCACCAGACTACCATGTAGCCCTCACCAGGCTGCCATCCATTACTCTATGTCTAGGTTTTCTTTTACATTCTTTGTATCATGGGTTTACATATACTCTTATGCTCTTCATACATATGCTCTTAAATAACATGCATCAATATCTGCCATGGTCTTTTTCTTAATACCAAAATCAGTAAAGCATCATAAAACTCAACATCTCAATAAATTTCACCACAATCTTAAAGCCTCAATAGGTCATCAAAACTCATCATGAATCACTCATCAAATTATCATAAATCTCAAGAAGATAAGTGAAAGCACAAATCACATGTTAACATAAAATATCATCGGTTCGTCTTTTAAACCATTATATTGTTTATTCAAAATGTCTTAAAACATTTATTTTGTTTAGCAAGTACAACATCTGCTAAACATTGAAAATAAAACATAAAACACTTTAAGGTGTGTATCACTCTCAATAAATATAAATACTTACCAATTTTGTTTGTTGAATTGACCTCTAAACCAATGTCCAAGCAATGCCCACTGCATATACACATTGCTAAAACATTAATAGCTATACATTCTAACTCTTAAAGCCCAATAACCATAATATTTGAAAACACAAGTATTAATGTGGTCATAAGCAACCTATAGAATTCTAGGGTTCCAAATAGCATTTAAGCAACCTATATAATTAACCCATAGTGAAATACTAAGGTTAGACTTCATAGAACTCTATAATACTCACTATGGAAAAATATAGGGTTTTAGACATTTTCCTCAAAACTTGAAGAATCCAAAGTTATGTACCGTAGAACTTCAACCCAATAAGTGTAGAGTAAAACCCAACAATAATCTTAAGGAAACAACCATTCATAAGCCATACATTCAAGAATATAGCCTAAGTATTGAGAAGTTGGGATTTCGAGAATTTTACCTCGAATTGATCGGTAGAAGTAGGTTTGTAACGCCTAGAGTCTTGATTCCGGTGTTAGAAGTGTGATTGGAGGCTTCCAAAGATCAATACCAAAGATTTGGGTATAAACCCTATGAGAGAGAAGAGAGAAAACCGCGAAAAAGAAAAGAAAAATTGAAAAGTGGCTGAAAAAAATCGCGTTAGCCTATATTTATAGTCGGATGAACAGTGTCACCGTCCAGACCATTAAATGATCCGTCCGGACGACAGTGCAATGGTCCGTTTGGACCATGCTGAGGACAAGGTGCGGATGGTCGCTACTGAGTGCATAGTGGCAAGTGACCGTCCGGATGACGCTGCGGACGCTGCTGCGGATGAGGTTCACTAGATGAGCCCGTCCGAACGACATTGCGGATGACGATGCGTACGAACGCTACTGACTGAATAGTGGTTGGGTTCGTCCGAACTGCTGTTGATGGGGCTGCAGACGATCCATTCTGGGTGACAACCATCCGGACGCCCAAGGCAAATTTTCACTTTTTAAGCCATTTTCGAAGTGTTTATTTTTCTTACTCTTAATTATCTTTTCACCTTTGACATTTAAGATGATTTTTTTTAATCTTTAATTAAAATTCTTGGGCGTTAAAACGATTGCACAAGAAATTTGTCCACAAATATAAAACTGTCCAATTCCAATTTGCGAATATTTCTGCATGGTGTCAACTAGTTTAGTTGGTGTTAGAACAGTTTTCGGTACGATAATGTGTAGTTCAAACGAATGCTGCAAAATAAGAAAGTGAGCAAAGGAGCTTGCTCGGAAAGTGAGCAAAAGAACTTGCCGGGGGTACTAGCTGATCCCATTGGGATGCCTAAGTCAATATACGAGTATGTTGCACAAACGAATAAAGCATTGATATGAGAGTTAGTTTATTACCTGATGGTGCAGGCTTATTTATAGTCATGTTGTTCTCTTCAGTTTAGGCATCTTCTTGTTAGAATCCGAGTAGAACTCCTGCTAAGACTATGAGGAGAACTCCCACTAATAATTCGAATAGAACTCTCATTACTAATTAGACTAGATAAGATTCTATCTCGGAATGTCCGGACTAAGTACTAATTGCAATAGTATTCCTCTTCAGAGTAGACTTTATCTTCACTTATCCTTCTTAGGAATTCGGGATAAGATATTGCGTGATGTGGTCTTTAAGATCAATAATAAATTATACCACTCGCAATAGAACGAATCCTTATAGGATAGGGCTATATAGAGGGTGTCGAACCTTGATCACTATTTTTGGTCGGATGTTTATCAAATACTTAGAATCAATTCTAGTCTAACTCAAAGAAGATATTTGGTTGATTTTGGAAAACTAAAATTAAGCATAAACAAATAACGAAATAAAAGGATAGAAGCATAGAGAATTGACTTCACCACAATCTTCATACTAATAGCAGATTGTATACACATGACATTCTCACTATATGCATGATATGATATGCATAATGGTTGTCAACCACATGACAACATTGCCAAGAAAACACTTTTGTTAAAAGATGATGATAACTCATCTTCGGTTGGCATGAATCATCCACCTAACCACTAATTGTGGTATGATTTGTCTTCCCTAGGTATGGCTTATAGAACCTCCTAATAAGCATACACATTATCAAGGAATGAGTATAACCTATCTTTGGTTGGCATGGACCCTCTATCTATATTACACTACTCTAAATTATAGTACGATCCATCTTTCCTAGGCATGAACTATCTAATCCTTTTGATTTTATGTCAAACAATACCATTGCATAGCTATCATTTCTATAGTCACAGAAAATAGGAATGTTAGATTTGTTTAAGATGCATAAACTTTCTTATAGATGAGATAATTTTATCAAAAATAATTATGAAGAATAAAATTCTTACAAATGCTTTGTAAACCTTTAAGCTAAACAATCATCCTACATACTCAGAAAATCCCAAATTAAATACAATCAAACATGGTACTTTTGGAAAGGATTACATCAACCCCCTATGGGGAGTTTAGCTACTCATAGAGGAGCTATAATTCTCTTTTAATGAAGAGAAATCCATTCCTAGACTTCGATTGAGTTGCGGGATGAATTATTAGATGAACTTAGAACCCTAATTCTCTTCTGCACTCCAAAAATTCAACCATTTTGGATCAGAGATTGAGTTCCTATTTGAATTCCCCAAAATCACTATCAAATTCCTTAATTTAAGGAATTGAGTCTCCCCTAATCCCACATTGCAGGAAAATGGAGTCAAAACTTCATTTATAAGGATTTTAGAGGTGATTCCGCACTTGACTCGATCTTCTAGTGATTTCTCTCTCCAAATCTAGAGAAGATCTCAATTCTGATTCTGATTTGAACGAATGCGCTCGAGCTCCTTTCTTCAGTGATGTACTCGAGCCACTTGAGATGAGCTCGAGCCCTTTTGTTTTCATCAGCATACTTTGAAGTGTTTTAGCCCAAAATTCATAATTTTAATTACATTTTCACCTTAGGACCTGAAAACACTAATAAACACAAAAACACGACAAAATATTATATTACAAAACAATCTAAGGATTAACAAATACGAATTAAGGGTCTTGAATGTATAACATTTAAGGCTTATCAGGATCGTTTTCAGGATCAGGATTTCTTCTTCACGTTATTCTCGAGCCGTGGCAATCCCGAGATGCTCGATCTATAATGGTGACACACTAGGCTGTTAACCCTTTCGGATTGCCACACTCTAGTGGGCTTTAGCCTATCAACAGATCTCTAGGGCCTGATGCAGACCGTGCCGGCCCACTTTTGTTGTACGAAAAAACCCAATCAAATCTCAATTATATTAGAGAAGGAAATTTTTAGAAATAAAAACTATACTTATCACTATTAAGGATAAAATCTCATAATTCAAAGTGATTGACAGGCCATGATTCAAGCTGATTGACAGCCCAACTCACGGCTAGGATTCACGCCCAAACAGCTCTCCATGCCTCCTATGACAGCAACCCCTCAGCCGTATTTTACTTCTCTCCTAGGATATAAGCAATCACAGCCATGTTCTCTCATGACAACCAAAGATAGAAGTCCTCTCATTTTTCATAGTTGGTCTTAGTTTTTTCTTCCACATATTAGCCTACTTGTAAGCTTTCCTTTTTGTGCTTTGTTGTTTGTACCTCCTTTGTAATTCACCTTGTGCTAAGCTTTTTAGCTATAACTACAAATGAACTACTTTGGTTTTGGTTAAGCAACCAAATAGAGCTTCTCAAATTATTTCAATCTCCTTTAGCTATCACCTAATTTGCAATGTTTTTGCCAAAATTTAAAAATTTACAATTGACTCTCGAACTACCTAACCTTTTCATTTAGCCCCTCCATCTAAATTTTCTGTTAACTTGATTGGAAAAGGCATTACATGACATATATCTTGGTCAGAAAATGCATCACGTGACCTACACATACATGACATAAAATCTCCAGTATACTATCTAATAGACGTGTGAAAATACAATTATACCTTTTTTCTTAAAAAAAAAAAAAAAACTTTCCCTATTTAACAAGATAGGGAAAACCATTTTTCAATAGGAACTTTGTCACGTATTAGGTTTTTGGAGTTTCAACTCCTACTCCCACTAAGGAAATATCATCAACCCTAAAGCCTGTTCAAATTTGGAACTATCTTTCCATAATTAGAAACCTTTCATCCAAACTTATACATGGTTGTCCTAACCAAATTAGGGCACCTCATTCCAACACATTGGAAGCATGTCATAGGTTTATGGAGTTAAAACTCCAAAATCAATCCTTATTCATAACTTTTCTAAATTGTGGATCTTAAACATCATATTCAAACTTTGTTGGAATTGTTATGTTTAAGCCTTGTGAAAAATCCACAACCAATTCTTTTAGGAAATTATCAAACCCAAAAATATTTTTAAAATAAAGAGATCCCAAAAAACTATAAATTAATCCATAGGCTTGCTGCCCCTAAGGTGTGCGGCACCCTAGGTATTGCACCCCATGGGTAGCGGCTAGCACCACAACAAAGTGGTGCCTTAGGCACGGGTTGGACTCATGACCATTCCCCATGATGGTGCAGTCATGGTTAGACCCGTGGCTCACCTCCTTGCTTGGTTAGGAGGGAAACTCATGTCCTAGCATGCATGGTGATTAAATCACGTAGCTTTCAAAACCATCATAAAATACTGAATGCAAACATGTCTCAATAATATAAAGCTCTTTACAAATCATTGACAATATGAAAACCATATATACATGTAAAACATCAATGTATATGCTCAATGTTCAATAATTAAATTATAGAATAAACAATATTATTTATTATAACCAAAATATCATTTAATTAATTGGAGTTTTGGACACTAGTCCCAACACAACGGCTAGGCAAAATGCCAATTTTGACCCTTGTTTTAGTTAAGGGTATTTTAGTCTAATATTTGGGCCTAAATTAGATTGTTTCATAGATTTCAAGGTCAATGAGTACTAAGGAGGTTATTCAGAGGATTTACATGACCAAGGTGAGTAAAACTTACACGGATACTTGTTATTATAATTTTTGCATAAACATGATTATTTTGTAAATGAAACAAGCATGTTTACAACTTAAATGAAACATAGTTTAGAATATTGTGAACTCTACATTTTGTGAAAAATAAATATGCTATGGAGAATGAAAAATGCAATATGTGGGTTCTTTTCGTAAATTTATGCATGTAAAAGACAACAATAATGTATCATATGACATAATATATTGTTTAATCAAAAATGGCCATGGGCTACTATAATATGGGTTCAGCCATATAGTTAAAAACATTTATTTTTTATGTTTTGGCCTTTGGATCTAATGGTTATTTGTGACTAGCGCAACCATGTTTAATTGATGGTTACCGACCAGGACGGCTTTGCTAGTAGCATGGGCCACTCGAGGTTGGACTTGGTCAAGCTACTAGTATAAGACAGTATATTGTGCACATCGGGGCACCGGTGTTATACCTGAAGTTCTTTTGAGAATGCTCAAACCCGAGCGCGAAGGGATTAATGGCCCGAGTATACCATATGGAATCGATTATGATATGTTTCTCATAATTATCATGTATTATATCTATTTTGCATCATTATAATGTATCTTCATTAAACTAATGACTCCACATGATTACCTTCTCATGTTTTACCGTTTTGATAAATAACTGAGTTCATCATGTAATAACAGTTTACCCATGTGTATTCTACTCACTAAGTCGTGGACTTACGTTTATATTTTTTCATTTGTAAAACATGTGTTATTATATAAATAGTATAGTAGATGGCAGAACCTTCGAGGAGTTTTGTTCGTTTGCGGGGACCTTCTCAAGATCATTTTTGAGAAGTTGGATCATGAGTGGTTGAAGACCATGTGAGACGGTGACAAGGACACTCACCGCGATATGATCAAGATCTGACTTTTGTTTTTTCTTCTTAAGGCTAGACCTTAATGTTTTGTTATTGAGTAATGTTTCTTGTACAACTTATTTGCCTAACTTCATCCAACTAATCCAATGTGGCAATACTCTTATTTGTTGTTTTTTGTACAAGAAGCATTACTCTTTATTATTATAGGCCTTGGTTGTGTCATTTTTATTTTGATGACTAGACATGATTATGACTTGTATGATTTCGCCTGAACATATGATCTTGTCTATGGTATGAGGTTTCTTATTTTCATTCTGGTCATTACTTTATTGTGGGTTAAATTACTAGCTATATTTATCGTATAAATGACAAGTATTATGTTGCAGACTCTCTTTTTAAAAAGTGAGATTTTTGAGTCTTAATTCTTATAGAATAAGACTGCCAAGCAAATCGTAATATATTTATCAGTTAAATAATTTTATTGAAATGTTATGTTGTTAGCTTCTTATTTGTTACTATTTATATTTATAGATAATTGGAGTAGGATAATAGAATCCGGAAAGGTGCTAAAGCTACTTGTGTACTCAAGTGCAATTGTTTGAATAAAATAAAATAAAAAAAAAACTTAGAAGTCAGGTGGAATTTGTTTGGTAGTAAGACACAGTGTTGACATTTCCATATGGTTTTGTGCTGTCAGATCAAATAGGCGTCAAACGTTAGATTGGTCCTGGTTAAATGTCACCGAGGGAAAGTTGATTTTGATTTTGACCCAATTATACATGGTTTTGTGCTGTCAGCTCAACTAGGCGTCAAACGTTAGATTAGTTCTGGTAAAATGTCGGCCAAGGAAAAGTTGATTTAGATTTTGACTCAATTAACTTGATACGTGTGAATTTTGGATCCACTCAAAACAGATTTGGATTGGGAGTTATACCCTTTCCTTTGTTCGTTGCACGCAAATATATAAACCAAGAATATTCTTCAGTTGATTGTTTGACGCACCTGTTACCTCTAAGAGCCTGTTTGAAAATAAATTATATTTTGATTAGAGGATTGTTAACTTTTAACATGAAATAAAGTTGAAAAATGTTATAAATTTTTCATACGAATAAATAAATTTTTTTATTTTTTAGTGAGTATTTTATTTGAATGGTAATAAAAAGTGTTTGATGTGATATAAATAGTAAAAAAAAATTGTTAAAAAATAGTTAATATAATATAAAAAGTGAAAATATTTTTTTTTGAAGAAAATTAAAGTCCATAAACAATAAAATCGGGTCTTACGCCAAACAGGATTATCCATGACATTTTCTTTGGTTCCCCGATCAGAAAAAATCACTACAAATTCTTAGTGGTTTTAGCTATGACAACAAAACACAGCAACCCACACAACTTTAAGGAATTGACTCAAGTAATGAAGATTTTAGACTTGGTGGAATTCTCGTCACTTTTAAGATTTAAAATTTTTTTCAAATTCAAAAAATTTTCTGAAATTTAAAATTTATCCGTAAAAAATAAATACACGAAATAATCTGCCTTGTGGGTTCGATCATCAAAATAAAACACAGCAACCCATATAGTCAAAAAGGATGAGACTTAGGTGCTGTAAAAATAATTACAACACCCATGCTCAAAGGTTGAGATTGATTTTAATCTTTTGAAATCAAATTCCAACCTTTAAAACAATTATAACATGGATGTTGTAATTATTTTTACAGCACCCAAGCTTCATCCGGTAAAAAGAAACTTATGCAGACTGGATCTCTCGTGAATTAACGTGTGAGAGGGAGAGAGAGAGAGGGAAATTTCCAAATAGTAATTGTGGTTAACGAAAATGCTCGCCCACGCTTCAAGAATCAGCTAAACCTGGCTAATTGGATCGGAACCACTCGTGTACAAAAAAACTGAGCCTAAAACAAAAACAAAGCAAAACAAACTTCTCATGCAAACTGACGTAGGGACAAACAGATCTAATTGCCAAATTTGAAGAACTATTAAAAAATTAAGGAAGAAACAAACGACCGAACAAAAAAAAAAAAAAAAAACTCGTTGCACGTGAACGCATTTACAGAATATAAAAACGAAAATGCTTTGCCTTCCTATACAATTTTCATTTATAAATTGTTTGTGCTTGTGCTTGTGCATGTGCCATGTTGCACGTAAACGCAAAGTATAGGTTCTCCCATTAATTAGAAGTTAGACCTATCAATTTACCGTAAAGATACCTGAGTAGTCAACAAAAAAAAAAAAAAAAAAAAAAAATCTTATGATCTAGACTTTTTTACTATCTTCTATGGATCTATAAAATTATTCTCGTACAACTTGAAATTTCCATAATATTTTTTGTTCTTACTATTTTCGTTCCATTTGAGCTGCCGGGATCCTCCTCTCGCTTTATATATATATATATGGCTTTGGTTTGTGTCTTTGCGTAAAAGATGCAAGTTTGGGGTGTCACATATCCCAAATTACTAAGGTAGGACCTCTAGCTTGAGTCCTTACGCACAAAACACACAATGCAAACCATACTCTCTATATATTTTTTTGAAGATATTGTTCTTATTTTTAGCTCATTCTTTTCTTCTTGCAAAGGAAAATTTCCAAGTTACATTTTTTTTCTTTTTTAAATTTTTTTTAGGGAAAATTTTTATACCATTCTTTAAAGACTGTTGGATAAACAAATAATAATCTTCCATCCAAACATTCTCTATAGACTGTTGGATCGCCGCTTGCACTAAACAATGAGCTACCGCATTTGGATCTCTTTTAGTGTGTTGGGATTAGTGGATTTTGCTTTCAGGAATCTACTAGCACATATGAGAAATCAAAGTTTTTATATATGTTCTAGGGGGAGTACGGTGGCAAGGCTGAAACTTAAAGGGATTGACGGAAGGGAACCAACAGGAGTGAGCCTGCAGCTTAATTTGGTTTTAACATGGAAAAACTTATTAGGTCTAGACATAATAATGATTGAAATACTAAGTACTCTTTCTTGATTCTATGGGTGTTGGTGCATGGCTGTTCTTAGTTGGTGTCATATGACTCCAATAGTGACCTTCCCTCCACAATGCATGGACAACTTATAGAGCACCCCCTTCAATAATGATATTTTGTAGACCCAAATCACTGCTAGACCCAAATCTCTGCTAAACTCCTCAACTTTTCAGGCTGCATATGCTTCAACTACTTTTGGATTAGATATATAAGGTTCAGAGGAGCATATATAAAGATGCAAACACATTCCCCTTATCGTCTCTAACATCCCACACCCATCTTTTTGTTGTAAGTAATTACTATCGCATCCAAATTTACCTTGATCACTCCAACCCGGAGTCCAATCCATTTTGGATTTTCCATGGCATGATTTTGTTCCGTATTATTCCTCATATTTTTTGTAGCATTATAAAAATTCTCCATTATCTCTTTTGCGCTTCTTACTACTTGGGAAGAATAGATGAGATCACCTCAAAATTTGACTGTAGTTTATGTAACAGTTTGCAATATCATGACCTGTTCAATGAGTAGTTCATTTCATTTCATTTAAACCACCATTAATAAACATCTTCAAACATCTGAAAATAATCAAAAGTATATGATCATGTTAATTCATAAAATACTTAGGCCCGTCTATGAAATAAATATCATGCTTTTTAAAATAAATATCAAGTCTCAATAAGGGATATACTTACAGTTCTCCTTGAAATGTAGAAAAAACTTTGACTTAGTACTTAATGCATTTGTTCTGCTCGCACACAATAGTATATTGGTTTTATATTAATTTTAAAAGGCTAAAATCTAAACTAAAGATTATTCTCTTCATAATCTGTCAAAAAATGGGCAATATAATGACATATTTACAATTGTAAATATATCGCAAGCATAGCACTATGGTAGTGCATGCATGACACTATTCATGTGAAGGCACAGCCATCGAAAGTGAAAGTTTAGACAAAAACCCTAGGTTTTATATTATTATCTTAAACATGTTTTTATAACCTTATTTTAATTTTAGAAGCATAACAATATATTTATAAGGTATTCATGTCACTTGGGCATTATGACAGTATATTTAGAATGTCATATTCCCACTCAAGCATTATGACAGCTTTTGTAGTATTTGCATGTATTTTCATACAGACATTACGGCATAGATATAACAATTATCTAAGTATTTCTAATTTTATTCGGACATTTCTCTCATTTTTTCTTTGAGAGTTTGAGAGAAAGGGTGAGAGAGGGAGAGAGAGAGAGAGAAAATTTTGGTGAGGTGGTACGTAGTAGCTCGATGAATAGTGCTCTAGTGCCCGGGAAGGTAATTTTCGCAAAAAAGCTCAGTCAACTCCTATAAAGCCTCGATAAATTTATAAATAAATAAACAAATACTAATTTATTCAAAATTTTCAAGTGCCTCCCATAGACTCACTTACTTTCGTAAATAAGTATCAGGGAATCTAACTGGAACTGCTAGTATTAATTAATAACTAATTAATCGGGGAATTAATGTAAAATTTTCCACGTCAACTATCAGTGGGCTAATGGAAAGGCTACTATAAACATCAATCAGAGTGAAAGAAATGTGGAACTTGAAATACAATACAGTGATTTGGCTACTGTACAAAACCTTATACATATTTAAGCATAACTACTACAAAATCTCACTAACAAAACAATCTCATAATACAACAATAGAAGTAAATCTACAATCTGCAAAAAATCCTCGATGAAGACTGAAGAACGACTCTAGTTTACCAACTCTACTGAAAACTTGCAATATTTGGACGACAAATAAATGTCCAATAGGTGGAAAGAAAATAACAACAATAGGGTAAGTCCACGACTTAGTAAGTAGGATACCCTGGAACCGAGCTCATGTTCTGAGCCTAACTTTTAATGCAACAGAAACAACAATCAATTAAGAGTTATCGGAACATTCTAGAGTTGGCAATACATTTTAGAAAAGATGTTGTCTGTGACGACCCGATTCATAATTACACTGTAACTATATATTTTTTTTTATTTTTATTTTTGAAAACATACAATAATCATGAACCAGACCGATCGTTACAGGGTGATAGAAATACCTCTGTCATACATGTTGGGGATTATGCATAAAATTGTAAGAAAACATAGCACAGTGAAATATAAAAAATTTCTATGATCTAGGATCATGGACTTCAAGAATAACCATGCTTTGAACAATTCTAAAATCAAACTTAAAAACAAAGTAATGATTTTTACTCACATAGTTCTTCAGCCTCTTAAGGAGGCTAGGGGATTTTGGTTTATCTTCTTCTTGTGATTTCTTCATCTTCTTCATGGTTGATCTTTGAAGGTGATGATGCTTTGTCAAGAACATGAAGAACACCAAGCTTCAGAAACTCCAAGATCTTCAAAGGACTTCTAGTTCTTCAAAGAACTTGTTGTAGAAACTAAAGGATTGATGAAGAACAAGATGAACTTCGAAGAGCACGAAGAACACTTGTTCTTGAGAATTTTGAATTTTCTTCTTGATGGCTGAATATGACAATGAATGTGGTCTCACCCTTTGAAGCAATAGAAAAAAATTTATCTTCTATTAATACTCACTAATCTAAATAACCAAGAACATAAGATTCAATTGTGTAGTCACAAGAATTTATGATTTCAGAGTGTAAGTAAAACTGCTCTACTGAGTCTCTATTTATAATTGCAGGTCTGCTTGGAGATGAGGCAAAAGGAAGGTTTCAGAACTCCAGGAAAAAACTTGGGGAATCGGCTACAAGGGAAATAATTTCCCTTGTAGCCGCCAACCATGGGGAGCCTCCCCATGTAGTTAGCTAGGGCCCGCATGCTTCCTTTTGATTGCATGGCTTGGACTGATCTCTGCATTCCAATGCTCCTTTCTATCTGGACTGTGCTCCAGGAGTTAAATTCCTTAGCAAAAAACTGTCCAAACCAAATAACTCTTAAGAATTAATTCTTAAGCCAATTTTTATTAAAATAAAATAAACTAACATTAATTTCTGGCCCATGTCTTATTTAAATAAAAAACACATATGCAGTTAAATAAATAAATAATGACACATCAAAATTCTAGTCAATTTACATCAGCTCAAGAAGGAACCCAAAAGGAAAATAGAATTAGCTGTATTAGTCCCATGAAAACTAGTTATTAAATAACTCATTATTTTGACTAATAATCACAATTAATTCCACTAAATAATTGTAACTGCACTCTAATTTATATTTTGCTAAAAACAATTAATTATTTGCGACAATCTTGAAATTACTATAATACCCCTCTATGGATTGTATTCCATAGTATAAATAAAGATGAATGTAACTGTCACTTTGTTCACTATCTCTTTTCCTTGAGTACCCGGATCCAAACTTCATGAATCATCCCAATGTGTCTTGTGAGTTATAACTCATCCTTGTACACCGTTTCAGTTAAATACCACTGAAACTACTTAGGCCTGAGATTCGGGATGGCCATTCTTACTGATCCTAAAACAAGGGGAATATCTTTGTCACTTTTTTCTCTTACAAAGGAGTTAGACTCCTTCTTGAAGAGTGATCTTCCACAATATTACATGATAATTGCCCAATGTACAAAGAATGTATGACCATCAATTTGATCTCACTGAGATACATCAAAGCAATCCTCACTTGACATTTGGTTCACAATCTTCTTAAGATTTAGAGTAATATGTAATCAAGTGTCCTTAATGCACATCATTATCTATGACAGTTATTAATAGAATAATAATGGCCCATATGGTCCTGTTCAGTGCATAGCCCTGTATAACTTTACCTTGCCATAACACTAACTATGGCAACTTGAAGTTGCACTGCTTCACTGGATCAAGACAGGTCATCAAGGTTGACATGTTATAGTCTAGGTGAAATTCTCGGTTCCACTTATGACTACGAACAAACATTTAATAAGTTACAAGGAAAGCTTTGACTATGATCTTGTGTGTGATAAAGATTCATTACTCATACCACAATCAAATACAATGCAATTTAGGGAATGTCTACATGCATACTACACATTATGCAATCCAAGACAACTATAAAATATGTCTATTGCTCATTTATCAGATCAGAGAATTCAACAGAACTCATTACAATGCTCAATACATTATGATCAATTGAAGTTTTGGACACTAGTTTCAACATACATATATCTTACAATGTAGTATGAGATTAAATCTATTATATCAGGGTCACATATCACAATTAATATAAATTGAGCGAAACATATACTATGAGAGTAATCAATACACATAGAGCCGACAATGAAAATTACTAATGATTAAAAGCTTACATTGTGACATATATATATAAAAAAATGGCTATACAAACCGTGTCACATGTGACACTAGCAAAATATACAATAATATTGTTTGTGAATACATCACAACAATATTCAAAAGAATAGACAAATTATGAAGTCTATACAAAATAATACATCTCACGACATTAGTCATAATAGCCAAGATTGTAGGCCACGTAATCATCATCTATTCCCTCAAAACCTGCATCAACATCTATACAACGATAAAGATCATCTATGATTACATAGGCGGAAAAGAAAAGAGTGAGTCAACAGATTCAATGAATAAAAATTCATTGAGTTTTCGCAATAAACCGAATAATTAGTTTACATAAGTTTACAATAATATCTACTAAAAGTATGACATTTATTTTTAAAATATAAAGCAGCTGATGAAGTAAACACTATAGTCATAAAACATCTGAAATATAGTAATAACTGAGTACATATAGGTATGTTCTAGTCTCTTGTTTATACTTATACACATATGTGCTTAACTATGCTATAAATATATCATATAACTCAGTTACGCCCATATACTAGTATTTCTCCCCCATCCGGCAAAACACACGCATATAAGCATATCTAAGCACAAAGGCCAGCGATCGGAAAACTACATGAGCTGGACCCGTCTGTGGGCCTCGATTGCTCACTCGACCCCGAATGTGGTCATCATGATCTGGACCTTTTGCGGTGGTTTAGTTTCCAACCCTCAAGACAAAAACCAAGTGTGTGGCCAAATGTTGAACATTTAAAAGGGCCAAAGTCAGCTAACATAAAAGCAAAAACAAACAAAGGCTAGCTAGGGTTAAACATATTGGCACAAGAGGGAAAAAAAATAAAAATAAAATGCTCGCCGGAGAAAATTCCAAAACCAACTAGCTTGGAAAAATGAAAGGAAATTTTGGGCTATGTTTGTTAAATCCTTTAGGTTTTTTTTTTTTTGAATAGTAATAGAAGTGAATGATGTGATATAAAGTAGAAAGAATATTATAAATTTTTTGTATGAAAAAGTGAAATTTTTGTTTTTTAGTGAGTTTTTTATTTGAATAATAATAAAAAGTGAGTGATGCGATATAAAAAGTAAAAAAAATTGTTAAAAAATGATTGATAAAATATTAAAAGTGATGTTAATTTAAAAAAAAAAATGAAAAAAAAGAAGTAAAGGAGTTAACAATCATAGCCCTATGTCCACATGAATCAATGGAATCATAAATCACATCATCAGGGTTATTCTTTCGTGCATCTTGTACCACTAAAATGTTTAAAAAACCAAAAAGGAAAGAAACAAAGAATGATCATGGCAGCAAGCATCACATCCAACAGGGTTTTGGGAGACATAAAGGAGAGATCGTTTAACCCAATTCTTTGAAGATCATGGGATTCGACACATGTGTCTCTTGAGAATACCAAGAGTTGTTTTCGTAGTACAGTCCAATTATCAACATTTTAATCAAGTAATTCATTTTCATTCCCTGAGAAATGTTGTACCAACTTTGGCCATCATGTTGGATAAATGACACGAATAGTCCTAATGCCATCATGTTGCAAGCTTCTGATCTTATAATATCAATAAAGAGATAAAAATTATTTCGTATTCTTATCCGCTCTTAGTGTACGTTCCATCAATGGAAAACTTCTTTTTGCTGTTTTATATAAAAGTTTGGCACTGCATGTGGGGCACTTTATAATTCATAAACTTCAGAGGGTTTGATAAATAGAGGTGATTAAGGATTTATGGTACACTTATCATGATTCATTTAATAAAGAAACGGTAGTATTTTGTCTCCTTACTTGATAAATGAAACACCTGAAAGCTTTATACAAAAAAGAAAGAAACACCTGAAAGCTTTTTCCCTGTGCTCCCAAACAGGGAGTTGGTGGGTGGGCGTCCAGCAACATTTGTTACTGTGTCAACAACTTCAAGCACAACCACGTCTTGTTGCCCACTAGGGCGACGAGTCTCACAACCTGCCACTCATATAAAAAATAAGCTCAGCACTCTACTGAGAATCATAACGTTTTGGTGATAAATTTTCAAAATATGCACCTTATCAGCAATGCATCAGAAAAAAAAAACTATATTGTTGCTATGGGAACATTCTTGATAAATTTTCGCCGCACAATAAATGTGTAAAATAGTTTGAATTTCACTTATCAAAACAATTCTATTATAACGTGAAGAAGAGTATTAAAATATAAATTAAATAATTAAATTTATTTTATTTATCAGCTTAAATTTTTAAGATAAATAGTAATTTAATATGACAAAACACCCATAAAAATATATAAGGAAAAAAGACAAAAGATATTGTATTAATGAATCCAATTTCAAACTAATATTCACTGTCATTTTTAGATAGACGTACGTAGCGTTATCTCTACCTACTTTTCTAAATAGGTTTTTCTCAGGTTAATTTTTTGGTGCTTTGAAAAGCTTCGTGCTGTCTTTTCCACTGGGATGTTGCATCATGACCTCTCTCTTCTAAAGAAAAGAGACTATTATTAACTTATGCTGTATGTCCTTGATGCTCTCATACTTTATCCTACGCAACTTACATGTAAGCTAAGAAGAAATGGTATACGAGAAAGGAAAGATATGAGAAACAATTTTTTTCAAAAATTAGAAATTAAGATTTTTTAATCGATTTCTATTATATAAACACAATGTCTCGTTCACCTCTAGAGAAAAAGAAAAAAAACAAAACAAAACAAAAACAGGGAAAACGTTCTTAATTAAGTTTGCTTTTTTTGGTGTTTGGTTTGTCAAGGGGAAGAGAAAAGAAATGAAAGTGGTAGGTGTAAGAAATAAAACATACATTTTCAAACCAAATATCTTGTCTTCACTACTCATCTAATTGGCCCGAGGAAGAGAAGGCAAGTTCAATTTCCTCAATCATGTTTTTCTGTCTATATGTTTGACTTCATGAGCGTTTTTTGTTCTTTTCATACTGTTTCCAAGTATGAGAAGAGTACGTACTGATAAATCGGAAAACAAGATTAAAGTAAATAATTGAACTAATTGCATGCAATGCTAGTAATGGTTTTCTTTTCACTATTTAATTCTGATGATGGAATTTATGTGATTTTTCCTTCTTTTTAAACTGATTAATTGAGAAAGTAGGGGAGATGTGAAAATGGATCGAGTCATCTTTTTGTGACAAAAACATGTGTTTAATTACTATGTATTATATAGGTTCTTGGCATCATGAGGAGGCCAAAGCCTTTCTCAGTTGGCCACTCCCCTGGTCCTCAATTTCATGTCCAAGTTCCTCAATTTCATGGCCAATCATCTTCATGTGATAATAGCAGTGCATTTGATTTTGACCCCACTACTGAGATCCTTTAATTAGAATGTGGAAACAGCTTATATCTAACCATTGACTCTCTAAACGCAGGTTAAGTTGTGTTTTAATGATATCAAGTCTCTAGTCTGATAATAAAAGATTTGATCAATTAAACTAGCTGTTATGTTCACATGATTAACACTTTCTTTGCTGCATTGTCTGCTGCTAGCGTCCAAAAAAGGAGGGGGGGGGGGGGGGGGCTAAAAACATATATAAAAAGTTGAAATCCAAGACATTTGAGAGATCAAACAGCACCGAAAGATATAACATGTAATTAATTTTGGATTTTAGCGAAAGAGTAATTTTAGTAAACTCTAACCGATATATAACTAGATGACGTGACAATAAAAATTAATTATTGGATCAGCATTTGTCTTTTTACAAGTATTAATTGAAGTGCTAAACGGATATTACGGGGTTTGTCGAGATAACATCAAGCTTGAAAAAACTGGAGAATTATTTCATTTATTATATATTTAATTTTGATGAACTTTTAGAGACGGCCTTTTCCTAAAACATGAAAATTTTCCATGACCCATAATGTAAAGTTATTCATACCCATTCCTGTAAGTTTTGAAAAACGTAATATTTATAAACTTGAAAAAAAAAAAAGATAATAATGTTATCAAAATTTTTATTTAGTTTAAGGAGAAACAAGAAATAAAATAAAGCAATTGTTGGAATATTTATAAATTTATTTTTTTCAATTTATTACTGGCACATGGTATGAATTTCAAGAATTCGAAGGGAACAAATCTTAACTATTTAGTTTGAAAATAACAGTTTGACTTTCAAGATCTCTGTCAAATAGGGAAGATAAGAAAGGTTATGTAGTAGTTGTGATTTTCTTCAATTCTGCATGTGGCTCTTCTTAATAAGTTGGACATTTAGATCTGTTTTGCCTTGTTCATCCATATCTACATATGGTTGCACTCAATTTCCTTTTTCCTCTTTTGGGTTGCTTTTATATCTTTCCTTGTCAGACATACGGCCACACTTTAGGAAATATTGTCCAAGACTCTGAATTCTAAAATTAACTTTCTTCTGAAACTTATATTATGCCAAAACATTGTTAGAAATTTATGGAAAAATGTACGGTAACCAGATATTGGTTTGGTAAATATTTTCCTTATGTTTTTGGGAAATTATTAATATCCCATTTGTTCACTCAAAATTTAATCGAAGTCTAGGGTTAGAAAGTTTTCTGAAATTCGAATCTAAAGCCTTCTTTTTCTGTTACATCCAGGATTTTGCTTCTTTCTTCTGTAGTTTTGGGGCTTGGTGGATTGGCCATGCCGTCTAAAAAAAAAAAGAAAAGAAGAAGAGAATAAAACAAAACAGAAAGAAGCAAAGTAAAAACCAAACCATGGAACACACTACTCATAATATTTCAGAAGGTCACAAACACAATAATACATGACCTTTTTAGGTACACAAGCCATACTTCAGAAGATCACAAACACCATATATAATACACCCTTTTAGGTCACACACTATATACACAAAGACCACGCATTCTCCATGCCTTTCAGCATCAGAAGAAGGCAACCACACATACAATCCAAGATCCAAACCCTCCTTTAAACAACATCTTAAGATTCTGAAGCACTCAACCTCGTCCAGGGGTTTTTGGTTCATGTTCAGTATTATGTCCTGCATCCTTGTAGTCCGCAGTCTCAAAATCCATCCTCCCTTCCACAGATCCTTGCCCTACACCCAACAGATCCTCGCCGTCCATCAAATCCATTGCATCCTGCAAATCCAAAAACACCTCATCAACATGATCTTTAGATTGGATTTTTAGATTTCACAAAATCACACAAAATAGAGACAGACCTGAGCCAGCAGATCGTGAACTGCTTCCTCCTCCTTGTTGGCCTTGAGGCTTCCTATATATTCACCAGGCAAAATAAATTAATATATAAATTACTCAAAAGAATTAATGCATATTATATATTTTGCATCAAAACCTAGAATGAGCCTTACTAGTTGTAGGAACAGCAGCAGTGGACAAAACATAGGAGAAAGCTAAGAAAAGCACAAAGAATCTGAGAGAAGATTTCGGAGCCATAATCTTATCAAACAGATTGTGAAAGAACTAAGAAGCAAAGTTTTGTGATGGGAAGATGTGTAGAGAGGAGGATGTGGTATGGCACTTATATAGAGGAGTAGTAGATGTGTAGAATTATTATTAAGTTTAATATAATATAAAAGGAGCGGAAGTATTTGTGAGTGAGGTCAACTTCCTTTTTTCTTTTTTTCTTTTCTACTTTATTTTTATTTTTTTGTTCGGTTGAGTTCCCACTTTGTCTAACTCGACATCTCTTTAGGTCTATTCCATATCTCAACGTAATTTTGTGGAAGATACTGTCGCAAGATGATATGCGTGTATGTACATTAATGCATAAATAGTTACATATATGAACTGTGCCAGATGCCACTGCTGCCTTTGGTTGGACTACTATGTTCTTGAGGATAAACCTGGTCCCACTGAAACCCATGCCCCTATCTGTAATTCTGCAAATTTCCCATGGAGTCCGAATTTTCTCAACTCAGTGGATTTCATTGGAAAGTACTGCAAGAAAAATATGAAGAAAAAAAAAATGAATGTAAAAGGAAAGGAAAAAGAAATGAGAAATCTTTTATGTTTTCTCACTGAAGAAATTGACAACAAAAAAAGCTGTGAAATACAAACTTGTATTTCTGATGTGTAAACTGTGTACAAAGGGGCCTATTTATTAATATAGAATAAGGCCAGTTAAGTTAGAAAATATAATCAACAAATTAATAGATAATATTACAAAATAAAATCAACTTATACAAGGAAATACCATAAATAAGATAAATACAAAAAATAAGGTAATACGGTAAATATCTAAATATATTCTGAATATATTCTAACATCACCCCTCAAACTTTAGAGGGCGAAGCCAACTTGAGTTTGGAAACAAGATTATTGAGCCATCCCGGTGAATGAGATTTCATAAATATGTCAACCAATTGATCTTTAGAGGAGACGAAATTGAAGTGCAAAATATAGTGCTGAAGATGATGCCTGACGAAATGACAATCAATCTCAATATGTTTGGTGTGCTCATGGAAAACATCATTATGAGCAATTTGTATGGTACTCCGATTGTTACAATGAAGGGAAGAACTAGTAGACTGAGGAACACTCATGTCAGACAAAAGCCAGCGTAACCAAAGAAGTTAAATGTAGTGTCAACAAGGGCATGATATTCAGCCTTAGTACTGGAGCGAGCAACAACAGATTGTTTCTTACTATACCATGAAATAAAAGAGGTCCCGAGTAAGAAACAATATCCAGTGGTAGAGCGGTGATTAGTAGGATTTCTAACCCAATCAGCATAAGAATTGGCCTAGAGCTCAAAGGGACGACTGAGAAGAGAAGTGATCGAAGACCACAAAATGCAGAGAACAAGAGCATAATGAGTGGATTTGTAACACCTCAAGAATTTTATCAACTTTTAATTAAATTCATGGTTCACTTCCTAGCCTTAACTATCCAAATTAGGACTTATGGATAACTCTATTATCTTTGGGAAGAGAACACGTAAAACATCGACTTGAGAATCATTGTGTACATAGGATTTACTCATTAGAACGGGATTAATCTGGGGTACAACGTCCGTGGGGTATCCAAATCGGTTAACTGGTAATTGACTGAATTCTCTACTTGACTATTTATCAGAGTAAACAGTGGAATAGTTGACCTGAGTAAGTAAATAATATACAATTCTATCCTTAATAAATAAGGGAGCATAGCTTTACGTCTAGAAAATCAAACCTGAATATATCAACTGCTGTCGCGATACCGTAATCCCGATGAGACTCTCAAGTGATCAAATCCTTAAGGGTTTGTAAAATACCAGAGTATTTTATGGGAAGGGAAGAAAGTAACTTAGTAAGTCCATTGAGTTAGTAAGCAACATAGTACAAAACTGGTTTATGAAATGAGCCTTAAGTACAGTTATAAAATTGATATTTGTAACATGGTGTTTTCACAAATGATGTGCGTCATCCCCGTTACTATGTCATTCAAAAAAAAGATGGTGATTTTATTTAAGAGATAATGACATAATTCCGGTGATCGAGCATTAGGATTATAATGCATAAAATTTTGTTGTACATATAGTAAATTATGTCATATGTTAACAATATGGTATACCTGAGACATTACGCCTTCTCAGTAGGGTTTGCACATCCCAAAGCACTTTTAGTACAATTCTGGTGCCCTGGACATTGCACAAACATACCGTCTTATACTAGTAGTCCGATCGAGTGTGGCCTATACTGACTAACAAAGCTGTAACGGTGACCCCACTCAAAGAATGGTGTGCTGGTCATAAATCTTAACTATTAGATCCAAGGCCCTCATTATAAAAGAAACATTTGACCATAGAACTAACTTATATTAATAGTAAGCCTATGGCTATTTTACCGCACGTATCAGTGTACCATGACATTACTATGCCTATATTATTCATTTATTTTAAAAATAAGGGTATTTGTATAAGTTATTGGAACTAGTGTACAAAACTCCAATTGATCATAAAGATATTTTAGATGTAATGATATTGTTACTTATGTTAGGGATCATGCAATAAATCATAAGAAAACATTGCACAGCGGGATATAAAAACTTTCTATGATCTAGAATCATAAACTTCAAAAGGAAACATGCTTTCAATAATTCTAAGATCAAAGTAAAAACAAAAGAGAAGTTTTTACTCACATTGATTTTCAGCCTCCTCAAGGCAACTAGGGCTTTTTTATTTTTCTTCTGGTTGTGGTTTCTTCATTCTCTTCATTGTTGATCTTCAAAGATGATGATGCTCACCAAGAACACCAAGAATGCCAAGAACTATAAAAGCTTCAAGATCTTCAAAGGGCTTTGCTAGAGCTACTGGCACTTCTATTTATATCTAAGGCTACAGAGAGGTGAGACTAAAATGAGCAATGTGGGACTGCATCCCACATGCCATAGTGGACGGCTAGGGTTAGAAAAAATCCTAACCACCACACTAAGGCATCTTGACACATTGGGCTAGGGAAAAGCTACCTAGCCTATGCGTTTAGCACTCTTTCCTAGGACTTGGGTTTTATCCCAAAGCCTAGTCTCCCTTGCATCCAATGATGTATTTCTCTAGCCCATGTTTTAATAAATTAAACAACTTGCCTAAATAAATAAGCTCATGTTTTAATAAATTAAAACAACCAGCTAAAATAAATAGGCCTAATGTTTGAATAAATTAATACATCATGCTCAATAAATAAATAAAAGCATGTTTATAGTTAATTTACAATAGCTTGTTGATGAACCTAAAGGGGAAAAAAGGAATCTGGCTAAAATAGTCTCTGACTATTCCAAGTCACTATTTGATTACAATTAATACCACTACATAACTGTAACTGTACTCTAGAATTTTTTCTTGATTAAATGAACGAAGTTCTCTTTAACTTACTTATATTTGAGTATGAGTCCTTCATGAAATCCTCCGTAGCAGAATTAGGACTGTGATATTGTCACACTATTTTATCCACCTTTTATTCATTGTGTACCATATTTTTAGCTTTATTATTCTTTCTTCTGTGAATACTCCATTTACTAGGTAATCTATTTTGATATTCTCCTTCCAAAATGCTTTGGCGAGACTGAGAATAATTCTGTATAAAATCCTATTCAAGGGGAGATTTCTTGTCCTTTTCCAATTAAAAGGATTTTGATTCCCTATTGAGCAAAACTTTCCTCACAATGCTACATATGATTACCGAACATATAGAGTTGTTGACCGCATTTAAGGTCTCATTGTACAATACATCAAAGTTATCCCACTTGACATCTGAGTTCACTCTCTCTCAGGATTTAGAATTATGGGTACAAATAGTCTGAGAGTTATTGTCTTTTCTTAAGGTCGTATTTTCCTAGAAAGACAACTTCCGGTTTGTTCAGTGTATACTACCCTATATACTTACACATCAATCCGAAGTATCATTTTTGTCTGATTAAGGTAAATCACACAATTGATGTGTAATAGTCTTACCAATGGAATGCCCAATTCTATTGTTGACTGTGAATAAATAAGTTTCAGAATACATGGGTTATGGTTTTAGACCATGTGTAATGAAAACATTATTCACACCTATAGACCATATTCAATGTACTTTTTAGACTCTTTCGCATAGGGATGAACAAAGTTCATGCAAAAGATAACACGCCATATGCACATAAAATAATTAGTGAATAATAATCTTTTATTCATAATAAATTTTTAATGTCAATATAACTTAGGATTTAGGTCTTAATCCTATAACGCCCCGACAAAATCATTTAGCTTGTAAATGACTTAGCCGTACGCCTCACAGCCTTAATCCCTCAAAGGTTAAAACTCAGGGATCATGCATTTTCATTATAAATAAGTGAAAGCCTACAGCGGAAGACTTGTTACTTTATAAAAGATAGAGATAGTAACTAATAGCGACAATAAAAGAATACCAGAATAATACAACAAAACATAACCATAATATCATAGATAATCATAAGTCTGATGTCTCCAAAATAAGGTCATAAGACTAGTCATCGAAATAACATAAATATTACATCTTAAAGTACTAACATATCATCCAATACATAAACTAGTTAGGCTCCAGCTCAAGATACATCTCGTAAATCATGTCAATCATGTTACTGCAGCAATCTCCTCCACTAAAACAAATATGAGCGAGCCAAACCGATTCTAGATGATCAAAGATAACCCGAAGGACATCCTCCAACCTCACCTCGTGCATCCTATAAATAGTCATTCTCGATATTAGCTAACAATTCGCATAAGAGTATAGTTGGAAAAGATACAAGAGTAAGTCCACGACTTAATGAGTAATAATGAACATATTATACACATTATTATTTGTGAACTCAGTTGATAAACACAAGCATTGTCATTTTCAGTTTATAACATGTCATGATGCAATATATTTATAGTACATGATATAAATAGGAACATGTGATATGTTAAGAATATGATCTATTTGAGACATTACCCTCGCTCAATAGGGTTAGCGCATTCGATAGGACATCTGGTACAATTTCCGATGCCTCGGTCATTGCACAACTATCGTCTTACACTTACAGTCCGACTGAGTTTGACCTCGGGTAGCCCACACTAATAGTTATGCCTTAACTGGTGACCCACTCAATGAATGATGCGCTGTCATAAATTAAAACCATTGGATCCAAGGCCTTCTCAATAACATAAACTCTATTTGACTATAGAATCAACCCGTAATAAAGGTAAGCACATGGCCATTATTCCGTTGCAAGATGGTGCAACCATGTCGTACAATGCATATTAATCTTGGTGTTTTTTATATGCATACTCTTCACAACTCATCGTTTCATTATCTTTCTTAGTCACAATCATTTTCACAAATGAAGTTCACATTTGTGCGCTGTCATAAATTAAAACCATTGGATCCAAGGCCCTCTCAATAACATAAACTCTATTTGACTATAGAATCAACCCGTAATAAAGGTAAGCCCATGGCCATTATTCTGTTGCAAGATGGTGCAACCATGTCGTACAATGCATATTAATCTTGGTGTTTTTTATATGCATACTCTTCACAACTCATCGTTTCATTATCTTTCTTAGTCACAATCATTTTCACAAATGGAGTTCACATTTGAGAGAAATAAGCATTTCATGAGAGTTATAAATATGCATATTTTGTACATCAAAGTAGTCATGCTATGCATAAATGTATAACAATAACAAGTATCTATATGAGTTTTTACTCACTTGTGTCGTACGGATCCACCAAATACTCTTCCACGAAATCTCCGACTTCCGAATATGAGAAACAATCTATCCATTAGTCTTATGCCTTGAGATAAATAAGTCCTAGGCTTTTAATAACTTAAAAGGTCATTCTGTCCGAGTATCAAACGTTTGACCAGGTGGGTTGAACGTTCCATACCCACACATTGAACGTTTGATGAAGAACATTGAATGTTTGATGAAGAACATAGAACGTTTGATGAAGAACATTGAACGTTTGATAAGAACATTGAATGTTTGATGAAGAATATCGAACATTTGATAAAGTCTAGAAACTCATTCTGGATCACAACTCAGTCCTTTCTAATTTCTAATTCCTTCTAAGGTCTCCTAAAGGTTTACCCAGACAAAATGAAGGGTCTTAGATTCCAAAAATAAGGTTTTGAGATAACAACCCCTTAAATTACCTCAAAATACCCATAACTCTCATAAACCAACTATAACTCCAAAATGATCAATCTTAAGCTAGACAACAAACAACTAGGTCATAATAACAATTAAACATGATAATAGTAAGCAAATAACAACAAGAAAACAACTAGGTAAGGATGGATACCTCCTCAAGCCAAACTCCTTCCTTCTCCTCCAAACACTCTTCCTCACACACACACATACAAGGATTTGGTGAATCAAAAGTGCGAGTGAACAATACTGAGGGGGGTTAGGGGTGTATTTATAAAGCTAGAACGTTTGGATAAAAACTGCTGGATTTTTAGGTGCATCAAACGTTTAATGTACGACATCGAACGTTTGATGTACTATTATCTAACGGTCCTAAGGTTTTCATTAAACGTTTGATAAAAACTTCGAGTGTTTGATAAAACATAATTATACGTTTGATAAAATAATCAAACGTTTGATACTGTCTGACATGTACTTTGATCAGAGGTTTTTATGTGATCATTGATTTTGAGACATGTATCGAACGTTTGATCATTACCATAGAACGTTTCATGATGTAACAACCAAGGATTTAATTAGGATGACTAAGCACACTTTAGTATAAATTGTGATATTAAAATAGATCAAATATATTTGGAAAATATATTTGACATTTAAATTTTATGTTCCTAGTTTGAATTGAGAAGTACTTAGTTTGAACTAGGCTAAAAGAAATATAACTTTGGAATTTTAGAAATTTTCAAGAACTATAAAATAATAGTATTGTATATATATAGGTATCTCTAGCATTCACGTGAATGCTAGAGCATGCTTAATAAAGAATGCTTTACTTTATTAGATGCTGTTCAGATGCAACAAGAATAAGTGTATATATATATTATATATATATATATGGAGGAAATATTTATGCCTAGTCTCTTGAGTTGTAGTTTGTTCAAGTAAATTAAGAAGGCCACCGCTTTAGTTTTGTGTGCTATCCAAATTTAATAAAAAAAATTATATTATGGAGAATCAGTGGGTTGCACGCTTGCTGTGATGTACAACTTGCTGGGTTGTTTTCTTGAAGTGTGTCTACAATATTCTACAACAGCCTATTAGTGTACGTGAACTCAGTAAAGCTTCTAGGGAATTCAAGAGTGTATGAGCTATGATATTTGACCCATTAGCTACAGTAATTTTCTTAGTGTGAATATATATATATATATATAGTTGTAGGTCTTCAAGCTTTGGAGCTTAATTGAGAATGCTAGGTATAATTCTTTTATCCCTAGTTTATGTCAATTCAATACAAGAAATTTGGTTTTTAACAGCAACATGTCGTTGCTAATAAGTCGTTGTAATAAGTTGGTCACAGATGCTCATCAGCAACGACATTTATGTTGTTGTTGATAATGGATTATTAGCAACGACAAAAGTCGTTGCTAATAAAGAACAATATTGTTGATAATAAGGGAAGAATCCTCACGTGAATGTCGTTGCTGATGATGGATTATCAGCAACGACATAAGTCGTTGTTAATAAAGCCCAATATTGTTGCTAATAAGGAAAGAATCCTCACGTGAATGTCGTTGTTGATAATCGGTTATCAGCAACGACTTTTGTCCTTGCTGATAATCGGTTATCAGCAACGACTTTTGTCGTTTCTGATAATCCATTATCAGCAATGACTTATGTCGTTGATTGCTGATAACCGATTATCAAAATGATGATTTTATTTGATTTTTTTTATTATTATTATTATTTGCAATTGTTTTAATTTGTACTAATTAATTATGACACATTAAAAAAACATAATATACCATTTGCTAAAACATGTATTCCAATCAAATAAAATATTAATCATTTTATAAAAACTCACTTAAAAAAAATATACACTGCTAAAACATGTAGCCCAATTAAATAAAATATTAATCATTTTACAAAAACTCATTCAAAAAGAGTATACATCAAATATACAACAGAGCACAAGAATCCTACACCAAAATGATAGTCGCGCGAGCGCTACCGATTTTAAAATTTATAATTAACTGCTCGTGATAGATCTTATCCTTGTAGGATAGTTCTATAAAGAGGGTATCGTCCGCAGGGATTGTGTCAGTTGTGTAATGATGGAATCTCTAAAATTGCACCTAACCTAATTCATAAGCAAGAAATGTTTTTGTGTTTTTAAAGCTAAAACTAAATGGCACAAGCTTTAAACTAAGTTACACAATTGAATTAAAAGTGGTAGGGGATGTATAGGGAATTGTTTTGACTCAACCCTAATACCACAAGCAAACTGTATCTAGCATGGATCTTAAATAAAAGTATGGTATGAGCGTGTGAAGTTTGTCAGCTCTCACAACGAACTCAACAAGAAAATACTACCGAAAGAAAATAATAAAGCATCATAGTTTCGCATTAGTCACTTACCTAACATCCTACATGTGATATAACTCGTGTTCCCTAGCATGCGATATAAGTCCTCTCAATAGCCTACACAATTTCAAGAAATAAGCATAAAATTTCATAGGTTTTCACTCATTTTTCTATCTATTCTAAGTTAAACTAAGCATGGATTGAGTCGTGGTTCCTAGCATACCCTATCAAACTTACATAAAATCATGTCACAAGCATTATTGCATAGCTTATGCTTTCTCAATCAAAGACCATTGAAAACATTGAAATTAGTCAAGAATCAAATAGATTTCTCATAGACAAGAAACAAATCTTTTTCTCAAATAGTATATCATTAAGAACAATCCTTATGCATATACAATCACCATACCATTTGCACAAAATCCAAGCAAAATACAATCAACCCAAAGCACTTTGGATCAAGCTACATCAAACCCTACAAGTGGGTTAGTTCCTCATGAAGGATTTGGATTTCTTCATTAGGTTGAAGAAAACCATTTCCCAAAGGATTGTAGTGCTATGGGCAAGTTCTACCTACTGTCTACAACAAGAAATGAAATCAAACTAAGCTAAAAACTACAAGAAAATTCATTGAACCGAACTCTCTGCCTCTCCCGTCGTTTTGGGCTATATAGAGAGGAAGTGAGTTTAGATCTTTATAAAAGAAGTTAAAACTACAAAGATCTTCATCCAAGTGTAGGACGGTTTTGCAAATGAATTTCGGTGCCTACAAGTGACTGGCAAGCCTCAATTTTGGACCAAAAAATATCTTTGCCGTCATTTGCTATCATAAAAGATCTTCCAAATCTGGAAGGTCCGATGGTGCTCCAGCACTGGAATTGGGCGCTCGAGCGCCAAGCTTTTGGCTAGCGCTCGATCCCTGGAATTGGGTGCTCGAGCACCACTACTTCAACAGCACTTCAACTTCTCTTAAATTATCTTCAAGCTTAATGTCAATGATATGCTTTGAATTTTCATTAAGACCTGAAAATAAGACAACACACTAAAATACAATAAAATATTAGATAACAATACAACTAAGGTATAACATATGCAAGTTAAGGGGCTTGAATGTATAATATTCAGCACTTATCACACCCCCAAACTTACATAATGCTAGTCCCTTAGCATTACAAAACTAAAAATAAAATTAAACAAATATAAACAACTACTCTACCTCCTTTGTCGTAGGAAACACGATTGCATTTAGCACATGCAACAAGCCTTTTAAACCCTTAGGCATACCTAGTGGACGAATGAAGTCTCGTGAACGTTGAACAAAAATGTTACCCCCAAACATTTTGCATGGTCATATTATTACAAAGAATGAAGTATCACAAAAATCATGGTTCATATGTCAGTGGCAAGCTTAAACTAACAAACTCCATTTTCACAACAACTCAGGATTTGCAAAATATGATTACTTACCGATGGCTAGCTGAGATTCCATATATGTTCCAACTGGTGCAAAGTGAAATCAACACATAGATATAAGGCTTCAAAATAATTGTCAACATAGATGGCTCAATACCTCAAAATTCATTGAACTACCTCATCAAATGAAACAACCAGGACATGGTTACTATTTACCGACTTTGATTATATTTACACAGCTATTAGTTTAACTCCATTAAGCTTTTCTAGTTGACCCATGTAACGAGTGTTCGGCCAATGACTCCCAAACCAAATGGTTTTAGGGCACTAGATCTCTAAGGGCTTTATACTCGAGTCAACTAGGCTAAAAAGACAAACTAGCTGTTTTCATTATTGCCCAAGTTATCCATCTAACAAGTCATCCAATTGCATCAGAGGTATTGAAAACAAATATGTTGTCATTAAGGCTCATACCTCACAATCCACATGCCAATGTGCTCGTGATATGTCAATGTGAAACGAATGAATTCTCAAAAGCCAAGAGTAAGTAAAAAGATTTTGAATTCCTAACTGCATGATCATGTGTTCATTGTCTTAAGCTCACCAATGAAGTGTAAATCAAAATTGAAGATCAGCAAAATTTTAAGGGATAATATGAACATGTATTTACAAAAGAAATTTTTTTTACAAATTATGAATAAGTGGTAAGTGAACAAGAAAACAAGTGCTTAACTATACCCTCAAACTTAAATCACACATTGTCCCCAATGTGTATATACAATGAATGGCAAAACGGAGGGATAAAGGAAAACCTCATTGGGGAGGTATGGCTCTATGCATACCCCTAAACTTGAACTTTTACAAACACTTATCCTGAAAACAAAACTAAAACCAAACTAAAAAGCAAGATAATATAGATACTACAATGAATAAAAGAATTATTAATATGAACCAAAAGATCCAAAATTAACTTGAAAAGAAAAAGAATTCTCATATTCCCAAAATGAATAGAACACCTGTCCTCATATGAAATGGCAAAAACAATACATTGGTGGATAACAAAATAATGTTCCCAAATTCCAACAATGTAATCCAACATAAAGGTCCAAAGCCATAAAATAAGATACAATGAAAACTCATGGACCAGGTGGTGCAGGTGGTGGCGGTGGTAGGTGACTCAGAATCTCCTGAAGTGTCGTCCCCATAGTCTGAAATGCATCCTCGGTTCTCTTCTTAAAATTTTCTTGCCACTCGGAGATTCGCTCAAATTATGCAGGAGCGGGAGCTCGTGGCTTCATGTGAGAGACGCTTCTGCGCCACTCTTTCACGGTGAACAATTGGAATGTGGTGGCCACATTATGCTTGGCCTGAATCTCAAAGCCCTTGTTGATCACAAGCTTGGTGACTAGGTAAGGGAAAGATAGCTTTGAGTTCTTTCCGAGCAGTCTTTTCTCCACATAATCTTCCCAGCACTTATAAAATTGGCCCCAGATAAGCTGTGGTGTTGAGAACAAATGTTTCTTGAAGAAAGCATAGAGGGCTGCAAGGAAAGGGCCGGTCCTCTGAATCTTGTGTCCCAATGGACACACATTCTTCTTGAGGACTGTGTCTACCAACCATAGTCTCGAAGGCAACTTTGCCTTGCTTGTGCAATTCTTTTTCCGGTTCTTATAAGCTCCATCACACATATCTTGCACAATCATGTGCAAATCAAATTCCGGAGGCTCATTGTAGCTTGGAGATGGGCTTACATGTGGGCAGCCAAGTGCCTCTTCGATGTCTCCAACGGTGATTTGGAACTCAATCCCGTCAATGGAAGAAGATAGCACCTTAGGTTGGTCCGCATCAAAAATCAAATTTTTGTAAAATAGACGGACAAACCTGGGGTGATACAGATGATACACCGGCTGGAGGAGTGGCATTAGATGTCGATATTTGAATTGCCTCCTTGCCCACTTGACATCCTCATATTCCCTAAATTCCCCAACAATATCAAACTTAGTCTCGAGGTCTAGCTCAAAGCACTGCCACTCGGTAGTCATGTAGGAGCTTCTAGGCACTCGAGTGGAAGATGGAGAAAAAGAAAATGCTCGAGTGGAGGATTGAGAAGAGCTAGCAATTGCTGGAGGTCTTTGGGGAATTTAATCAAACACCTGCTGTGCCAAACTGAAAAATACAAAGAACAAAGATTTTGGCACTTCAATTGGATGGGAACACGAGAAAATGTGATGGGGAAGAGTTTTAATGTAAAAAGAATGAAGATTATGGAAGAAAAAAAATGAGAAAACGAGAGATTTACCTGGGCTAGGTTAGAGAATGGCGCACTGAGTATCGAGTAGAGAAGAAAGAAAGGAAGAAATGAGCGGAGAAAAGGGGTTAATGCTGACTCTCGATCCTGGATTTGGGTGCTTGAGCGCCAGGCTTATGTTGACGCTCGATCCCCAGAGTCTGGCGCTCGATCCCTAGTTTTCAGAAACTCTCTAAGTATAAAAATAAGAGATACTAATAATGATAAGAATAAAAAGAATATCAACCAAAAATAAATAAATAAATATATGTATTAATCCAAATAGATGGGATCTATCAAGTCGATAGATTCTACATCTTCAATATGCTCCGAACCTAGGATGTAGGGTTTCAACCTCTGACCGTTGACCTTAAAAATTTGGCCAGTCTTAGGACTCTTTAACTCGACTGCTCCATGAGGGGAGACTGATACAACAATGAAGGAGCCATCCCATCTCGTTCGGACCTTACTAGGAAACAGGCTAAGTTTATAATTGTATAGCCATACTTTCTGGTTCAGTACAAAAGTCTTGGGCCGGATGTGCTTATCATGAAATGCCTTAGTCTTATCCTTGTACACCCACACACTCTCGTAAGCGTCGTTTCACAGCTCTTCAAGCTCGCTCAATTGTAGCCTCCGGTGGGAACCAGCTAATTTCATATCAAAATTAAAAGTCTTCACGGCCCACCAGGCCTTGTGCTCTAGCTCAACAGGGAGATGGCACACTTTGCCATAAACCAACCGGTATGGCGACATGCCAATCGGTGTCTTAAAAGCTGTACGGTATGCCCGTAATACATCATTAAGTCGCAAGGACCAATCCTTGCGATCAGGCCTAACCATTTTCTCCAGTATCCACTCAATTTCCCTGTTGGATAATTCCACCTGGCCACTTGTCTGAGGGTGGTAGGGCATGGCAACCTTGTGAGTGATAGAGTATTTAAGGAGTAAGGTGTTCAGAAACCTATTACAGAAATGCTTTCCTCCGTCACTAATGATCGTGCGAGGCGTTCCAAAATGACTAAAAATGTTAGATTGAATGAATTTGATAAGAACTTTATGGTCATTGGTTCTGGTAGCCACTGCCTCTATCTACTTGGACGCATAGTCCACCGCCACTAAAATGTACTCGAATCCGAAAGAGGGCGGAAAAGGTCCCATGAAGTCTATCCCCCACACATCAAATATTTCCATTATCAAGATGGGGTTTAGAGGCATCATGTCCCTTCGGGATAGTGTTCCAAGGCGTTGACATCTATCACACCCCCTACAGAATTGATTTGCGTCCTTGAATAAGGACGGCCAGTAGAATCCACTTTGTAAGACCTTCGCCGCGGTCTTATTAGCACTAAAATGTCCTCCACAAGCCAATGTGTGGCAAAAGGAGAGGACACTTTGAACTTCGCCTTGAGGTGCACTGCGGCGAATGATCTGATCGGCACAGTACTTGAAAAGCTCAGGATCCTCCCAAAAATAGGATCAGATCTGCTTGAAGAAGTGGTCCCTTGCTTGCTTTGTCCAATGAATGGGAATTTTACCTTTTGCTAGGTAATTAACGATGTCAGCGTACCATGGCACCTCCTTTGGAATAATCTCAAAAAGTTGCTCATCCGGGAAGGAATCATGAATTGGAATGAGAGAAGACTCGATAGAAATGCGGGAAAGATGGTCGGCGACAACATTATCAGATCCCTTTTTATCTCTAATTTCCAAATCGAATTCTTGAAGTAAGAGAATCAACCTAATTAAACGGGGATTTGTTTCCCGCTTAACCATTAGATGCCTAAGAGCGGCATGGTTAGAGTAAATCACTACCTTGGACCCCAAAAGATAAGAGCGGAATTTGTCCAAGGCAAAAACAACTACTAGCAACTCTTTCTCTGTAGTTGTGTAATTCACTTAAGCATCCATCAGAGTTTTGCTAGCATAATAAAAAGCATGAGAAAGCTTATCCTCATGCTATCCCAAAACTGCACCGACAGCATAGTCGGATGCATCACATATTATCTCAAATGGGAGAGACCAATCAGGGGTTTTCATGATAGGGGTTGAGGATAGAAGCGATCGAAGTGTCTCAAATGCCTTAAGACACGCTTCATCAAAATTAAAAGGAGTCTCCTTGGCAAGAAGATTGCACAAGGGTCTTGAAATTTTGCTAAAATCCTTGATTAAGCGGCGATAAAACTGGCATGACTGAGAAATGAGCGAATTTGTTTCACTGTAGTAGGTGGTGAAAGTTTTGAAATCAGCTCCACTTTTGCTCTGTCAACTTCAAGTCCTCGCTTGGACACTATGTGTCCCAATACAATTCCTTTTTGAACCATGAAATGGCTCTTCTCCCAACTCAAAATTAAGTTTGTCTCCTTGCATCGTTTAAGAACACGAGAAACGTTGAGGAGACATTCATCAAATGAGGATCCAAAGACAGAGAAATCGTCCATGAACACCTCCAAAACGTTTTCCACCATGTCCGAGAAAATAGACATCATGCACCTTTGAAAAGTGGCGGGTGCATTACACAACCCGAAGGGCATGCGCCTATATCTAAAAGTACCAAAGGGACAGGTGAAAGTTGTCTTCTCTTGATCTTAAGGATCAACGACAACTTGATTGTATCCTGCATATCCATCTAGGAAGCAATAATAACTCTGGCCGGCAAGACGATCTAGGATTTGATCAATGAATAGCAGTGGGAAATGATCATTTCTAGTTAATGAGTTTAGTTTTTGGTAGTCTATGCAGACACGCCACCCCATGGTCGTGCGTTGAGGAATTAATTCACCTACCGAGTTTTCGATGATGGTCATACCTGACTTCTTAGGTTCCACCTGAATGGGACTTACCCATTTACTGACTGAGATGGGGTAAATAATGCTCGCATCCAGCAGTTTTATGACTTCAGTCATGACCACGTTCTTCATGGTCGGATTCAATCGACGTTGCGCCTCTTGAGAGGGCTTAGCGTTATCCTCCAAATGAATACGATGTAGACAAATGGAGGGGTCAATCCCTTTAAGATCCCCAACACTCCAACCAATTGCCTCCTTATGTTCTTTCAGAATATCCAATAAACTACTCACCTCATCTTTTTGTAAATCTGTAGCAACGATGATCGGGAGAGTGTCATTTAGTCCTAAGAAGGTGTACTTGAGTTTCGTAGGAAGCTGTTTTAGCTCAAGTTTCGATGGGGTGATTGATAAATGTTGAATGTTACACATTCAAGTCCCTTAATTCACATATGGTAATCCCTTAGTTTCATATAATATGATGTTTTGTGTTATTTTTGTGTTTTTTCCTCATTTTGTAATCTTTGGAAGAAAAGAAGTCAATTCTATCAACTCGGGCTTAAAACACATTATGATCGGGTTTTAGAAATCAAGTTTAAAATTTATAAACACTCGCAATAGCACGAATCTTTGTAGATAGGTCTATATTGAGGGATCGAACCACAGGGATTGTAAAAGGTTGCGTAAAATGGAATTTCTAAGACTTTACCTAACCTAACTCATAAACACAAGAATTTGAGTTTTAAACTAAGAACTACACAACTAAAAAGCTTTTAAACTAATTATGCAAATAAAACTAGGGAAATGATAAGAGAGGTATAGAGAATTGATTTCACTCAATCCTCATACCATAAGCAAGCAAGATATAGCATGGAATTCACATAAAAGTAAGGTTTTGAGGGTGTGAAGGGTGTCAACCCTCACAACCACTCTTCAAGAATATACTTTTCAAAAGAAATAATAGAGCATCTTAGCTACACTCAAACCACCCACCTAATCTAGATGTGAGATAATCTAAGCTCCCTAGCATGCAATATAAATCCTTCTCAAGCATACACAATTCATGGAATAGCATAGAACATCTTAGGTTTCCACCCCTTTTTCCCACTACTCTAAGTTAAACACAAGGATTAAGTTGTGGTCCCTAGCATGCAATATCATATCCACTTAGAATAATGTCAACAAATATCATTGCAAAGCTTATAAAACATCCAAGAATTAACACAATCCTTCATAGACAAAGAAGGAGATATATCTCAAATGGTGTTGCATTAAGCCCAAAACAAAAGCATGTACAATCACCTCACCATTTTATACAAACTCCATACTACACTACTCAACTCATAGTACTTGGATTAAGCTACATCAAAACCCTAAGAAGGGTTTAGTTCCTCATGAGGGTTATGGAAAACTCCATTGATTTGGAGAAACCCATTCCCCAAGGAAACCAAGCACTAAGAGAGAGCTCTTACCTACTGCCTAATACAAGTAAAATGAACTAAAAACTAAGAAAAATAATAGAGAACCGAGCTAATGGTCCATTCTCGGACTCAAGTTACATATAAAGAGGGAAGGGGCTTAGATCTTTCCAAAATCCATAAATGCTACAAAGATCATCTTCCAAATAGTCTTGGGCGGGTTCTGGGGGACGATTTCGGCGCCCACAATGGACTGACAAGCCGCAAAATCAGACCCATAAAGATCTAGCCGTCATTTGCTGTCTGAAAAGATCTTCAGGTTCTGGAAGGGGCGACGACGCTCGAGCGTCACTTTTGGCGCCTCGAGCGTCAAGTGCCTCTGACGCTCGATATCTGCGAGAGTTGCAGCGTGCGCCAGTGTTGAGGTTGCTTCTGGCGCTCGAGCGTCAAGATGGGCCCTCGAGCGTCACTCCTTCTTCAGCAATGACTTCTTCCCAACATATCTTCAAGTCTAATGTCCATAAGTTGTCTTGTAATTTTCATTAAGACCTGAAAATATGTAAACACTAAAACACACTAAAAGTATTAGATAACAATACAAACTAAGGTATAACACATGCGAGTTAAGGGGGCTTGAATGTGTAACATTCAAGACTTATCACACCCCCAAACTTACATAATGCTAGTCCCTTAGCATTACAATACTAAAAGTGAAATGAAACAACTATATACAACTACTCTACCTCCTTTGTCGTAGGAAACACGATTGCATTTAGCATATTGCAACAAGCCTTTTAAACCCCTAGCATAACTAGCGGACGAGTGAAGTCTCGTGAGGGTTTAACAGAAATGTTACCCACAAACATTGTGCATGCTCACATTATCACAAAGAATGCAGTATCACAAAAATAATGGTTCGCATGTCAATGGTAAGCTTAAACTAACAAACTCCATTTTCACTACAAGATCAGAATGTGCAAAATATGTTTACTTACCGATGGCTAGCTGAGAATTCATGTATGTTCCAACTGGTGAAAAGTGACTCAGCACATAGATACGAGGTTTCAAAAATAATCAGCAACTCACATGGCTCGATTTTCTTCCCTTCCTT
>FXXK01001297.1:0-37175 GCA_900184695.1 Betula pendula
GTGGTGGGTGGGAGAGGGGAGAGGGAAAAGTTTTGGGGGGAGAAAGAGAGATGGGAGGGAAAAAATGAAAATTGGTGTTTTGGGGAGACCACACGCAGTTTTGGGAATTTTTTTTTTTTTTCAGTGCTGGTTAACCCAGGTTGGGTTAACCAGCCAAAAGTGCGGATGGAATACGGTTGTTTTCCCCCCACCTAGCATTACTCATTTGTTAAACTCCTGCCACATAGCATAAGTCATCAACTTAGATAATCATGAATTTTCAAAAATCTCTGCTCAAAGTAAGCAACCAGCCCCACCTGAGATTCAAAGCTTCTACTGACAATCTCTTCCTAAAGCACTAAGAATACCATCTGGCCCGAAAACAATTAAATAACACATAAGGGATTTTATACGTTGTGGGTGTAGTGCATAGTGTTGTATGCATCCACCATTCAATCCAAGCCATATCACCACACCTTTGTTGTGTATATATTTGCATATCGCAATTGCAATCATGATATAAGCACATTGCTCTTTCTTAGTAATTAGCTTTCTTTTCAAAGCACTAACGTCTATGGACTGGTCTTTGTTACTTAAATGGGGCTTTCAACCCCACACATGATTGCAAGGCAATGGTTGAGAGGACAGTAGTACCCAGGAGGAATAATGTGGGCTCTTTTCTTTCTTAATGGAAAATAATAATCATTTATTTTTTGTAAAAGTTAAAAATGAGGCATCCTACTCCATACTCCCCCATTATTCTTTAACAAAAATTCCAAACCTTAGGAAAAAAAAAACCAAAGTCTTAATCCCATTCTTCTTTTTGCAATCCTTGGTGCAGAGCGATTTGATGGGCTGTGAAACAATAAAATGAAGTAAATGTGTTCACAAGTTTTACTTGTTAGAAAAAAGATTCGCTTCTCTCTTTTAGTGAGAGAAGTCCCTCCTTCTCTCTAGGTAGAGAATTCTTTCCTCCTTGTAAGGCCTTTTACCATTGGTGGTGTGGTTGTTTGGGGAGGACGGAAGGATTTCCTCTCCCTCTTTTTTCTCTCCAACTCGTATTTTTTCAATGGCTTTTTCGTTTCTTTTTCACCTTTTTACACAGTGTTCCTTCACCACCAATTGCTGAATACCACTCCGCCAGCCTGTGATGTTCACCTCTTTCCCCATTCAGCTCCCTACAGCTTACCATTCATTGTCTGGCCTTCAGCAACTTAGATTTGCCAAGATTCATAGATGAGATTTCTTTAAAGCTCAATCTATCTTCCTCAAAGCTAATCCAGGTCTCCACGCACGAGCCCACTGTCTTCATTAGCCTCTCAGCAACTTAGATTTGCCAAGATTCATAGATGGGATTTCTTTAAAGCTCGATCTATCTTCCTCAAAGATGATCCAGGTCTCCACACACGAGTCCACCGTCTTCACTGGCCTCCCAGCTCCCCTCTGCCACCTTCCGTTCTGCCATCAACCGTTCATGCGCCAACGTGTTAGATTCTCTTGTTGTTCCACGTGCTGGTCAGCGGACTTCTCTTATTACTTCTACACCTTCTCCTTCGCCAACGTTGCTATTTGTTGGGTTTTTTGTTGCTTCTTGTTTTCTCACTTTTCTGTTGGCTTGTTCTTGTTTTTGTTTTTCTGTTTTTCTGTTTTTTATGTTATTTCCTTGTATTTATGTTGGGTTTTGGTCTCCCTTTAATGTTATGTTATATTTTCTTATTGAGACTAGTGTTTCTAAAGATAGTACTTCATTTTCTTCGGATCCAAATTTGGATTATGACAGTGCCTTTTCTGTTTCAGTTTCCTTAAGGAGGTTGTTGATGTTCCGTGATGGGGGTGCAGATGGGTTTGGATCTTTTGAGGTTCTTACACTTGTAATTATGGTTGGTAAACCACTTGAGGTTTGTGATTTTTTTTGTGTTCATTTTACTTTAAAAACCGTTTTAAGTGGCTTTTTGGAGGGGATTAAGTCATTTATTTGGCCAATTTTTTATTATTGTTTGTTTACTTGCACCGTTATTTTTCGTTTTAGGTTTGTTGTAGGTGAGCCACCCCTTTTCGGTATTTTGATCCCTTGTAACCCTTTTTCAATTTGATTAGAAAAAAAAAAAAAATTACTTGTTAGAATATAAATAATGTTTGGGATATATAATTTTCATTAGAACTTTTTTGTAAATTCACGTGATAGATTGACAATTCATGTTGTAGTAGTTGATATAGTAAGAACCACACTCTATTTGGCCAAAAGGATGGTTTAGCTACCTCCTAAACCTCTTTTATTTATTTATTTTTTTTTTTATAATTTATAATTTTTATGAAGAGTTTATTTGGTCATTGGGAGACATTTTCAATCAATAGTTTATGAGACATTTAAAATGAGATAATAATTTTAATAATTTGAGGAGAATGCATATACTTTCTTTAAAAAAAAGAAAAAAAGAAAAAGAAAAAGAAAACTCTATGAAGATTACAAAAGTCGGGAATGAAAGTCTAGGATAAGGTTTAGGATAAAAGTTATTTTTCCTTACTTGGCACATTTGTATTGGTGGAAGTGGAACCCACAATACAAAAAGTGCATGATCCAGCTTACGTGGGCGTGATGCCGAAAGAAAAGAGGCACAAGTTATTGTGATATTACAGAACTGCCACACTTTATGCCTGTGGACTTGTGGTCACTCTATTTCTACAAATCAGCTCTTAAATGACATTAAAGAAATGTCACCAATCAATTTATAGGACCAGGATCCGGTTAGGCTAGGAGGGTAAAATTGTAATTTAACTTTTTTTTTTTTTTTGAGACAATTTTGTCCTCCCATTTGGCCTAACAGTTTCTTTTCTATTTCGGATCTAAATCTCCTACAATTTTAAAGAAAATGTAAATTATCAAATGTTACTTATTAAAAATTTGATATATTACAATTGAGAATTAAGTATATTTTTATTAGGTTCCTATTTTTTATGTTGTAAAAAAACTTTGAGAAAAAATAGTCTTTTAATTTTTTTAAGAAAAAGCGTCTCTATTAAAAAAAATAAAAAAAGTTTTTTAGGAAAGAAATTTTTTTTATCTGCTTCAATAACATGCCATAATTTTAATAAATAATATTTTTTAAACATTTTGATATAAAAAAATTACCTAAATTACATAATTTAAAAAGTTACGCTTTGTTTAAGTAAAGATTCTAATCCCCAATTATGCACGGATTTTTGCATATTTGGTTCTTCCGAGGCTGCAGCAATTGCAGGTGCTGTCGACATAAAAGTGCTAAACAATCAGAATTTACATTTCAAAGAAAGATTTTCTAAGTGAAAAACAATTGTTTGAGCTCTTTGTCTTTTGTTCGTAAGTCATTGGAAGAAGCTCATTCGTCTTGTGCTTAACGTCACACCAATTGATAAGCTTTAGTAAGAAACGTAAGAAAGCACCAAAAAAAAAAAAAGATTGATTTTATTACAATTCCAAGGGACACCTTCCCCTGCTACAACCTTTTGTTAATGCTTCACTTAAATATATAATTATATATATATATAATACTTAGCTTTTTTGCATTGAAACAAGGAATCACGTACCAAACACATTCCTCTTTTTTTTTTTTTTTCCTTTTTCTTATGAGAAATTAATGGTAAAATGTTATCCCTACCCTCTTATTCCTATACATCTAGTCAAATAAACTAATGAAAAAAAATGAACCCAGAGTCTTATTAGATCTTACCACTAAATAACTTTGGGATATGTATCTGAATAGGTCTAAGCAAAGGTCTCACCAAAAAAAAAAAAAAAAAAATTGTCCAATGCCATGATGAGTATTAATTTTGAAAAATCTCTAATCTTCATACTAATAGTACCTTTTTTAAAAAAAAAAAAAAAATTTAAATTTTTATTTTAACTATAAGCAAGGTTTTAAATTTAGAAAATATCAACATCATCAGAGGGACAATAAAAATGATCTGGTATCGAAATTTGTGGATAATAATTAATTAATTTTTTTTTCAATAACGAGATTTGAATTTTTTAATATTTTTTTTATATAATCTCCAAGATATTTTCTGTTAAGATCGTTATATTGGTTGTTATATTTCAAAGTTTTCATTTTTATAGTATACACACACACACACTAATACACAAATTTATTTTATATATATATATTTGTGTATGTGTGTGTACAAGTGCAATAACATATAAACAATTTATTTTTTGTGGAATAGAAAATAAAATAAACTAAGCTTTAGATGGATATAAGATTAAATAAATATAATATGTGTATTTTTTTCAACAACTAATTAGATATAATTTGAGATTAAAAAAACTTGCCGCATAAATTAATGTAAGAATTTCTAACATCCAACCTTAATTAGGTTAACCTCGTCTATGTTGATCAAACAATAAATGTGCTACTAATTATTCTTATTAATATTTTTACTAGAAATGTTTTATAATACCCTAGACATTTAACCCTAGCAGCATATTTGCATGTTATTGCATGGAATTTTAATTCTAAGTGTTTTATTTTAAGAGAAATGATTGTTTTTATTTCTTACACATCTCTTGTTTATCTACGTATAAAAGATGTATAAATTCACTATTAAATCTATAAAATCCACGTGTAGGTTTCACATATTTAATACTGAATTTAAAAAATATATGAGTAGGAGAATGACACAAAATACTTCTCTTATTTGAGTCAAAATCATATTTTGACAAGTATGTTGAATATGTAAATATTTGATTTTTTTTTTTTCAAGAAATTCTACTCTGTCCACCCCTCTAGGGGTATTTTTGTCCAGGTTTCTTTTTTTCAGTTCTAAATTAAATCATATTGCAACAAAACCCAAACCTTAATCCTTTTGACTGAGAAAAGAAAAACCCTAGCCTTTATAAATCCCATTATGGCCGTATACCCCTAGCTCCCCCACATCTCTCATTTTCCTAAAAATTTCTAAAAGCCAAAAATACCAAAACCCAATCCCATATTTGGTCACCCCTTGCTTTCCTAAGAACATTTTTGTCTTTCCCTTCACAACACCATGTCACCAACCACACGGCTAAGGATTTAATCAACAAATTTTCACATACCAAGCATAACTTCCTCAAATTATTTAACTAATATTTGGGACACTGGTATTGTACAGAATATTTTTTCGATAGCGTGCAAATCAGGGGGGAGGGGTTAAGGGCTCGAGTACACCATTAAGTGACATAATAGCAGAAACAATGTACATTATTTGCAAAAATCCATATCTACCGATTAAAATGTATAACTGTACCAAAAGCTCATTAAATAAGATAGTTTCATAATGTTTTGCTTACTAAGTCCCAGATTTATGCAATTACTCGTTTGACCTGTGATAATGTTTTAGGTAAAATCTATTTGGATGCTCTGAATCTATTATTGATGATAGATGATGTTATTAAAGATTTATTGTTAATTAATTCAGATCAACTATTTCTATTTTTTTGCTATTTACTTTGATAATTAGTGATGTGTAGTCAATTCAGCCAGTTACCAATTGACTACTTGAACATACTATGGATAACACTCTAAGTTAGTCAGGTTAATTTGTTTATCTATGGCCAATTATAGTGATTCCCAAGCTGATACCTTATAAACTCTCTCTTTTGAGTGAGTACAGGTATTCCTGAGTCTTAATCCTTGTAGTTTAAAGTTGGGAGACGAATCATGAAGTTAGTTAATTTTGTAAGGCGTTACAGGAGTATAGTTACCTTTGTAATGAGTCAACATTATAGTTTGTTATGAATACATGTTTTTTTATTCACTGATGAAATATTTTGTCAATATAGCATATAATCTTTGTATGTTTTTTATTAATTATATTTTCATACAAAGGGCCTTAAGAATATATTGAATGTAGACTATGGGTGTGAACAATGGTTTTTGTCATACAAGGTCTTAGTCCGTAATTATTGTGTTCTGAAAAGTATTTAGTTTGCAATCGGCAATGGAATTTGGCATTCCATTGGCTACGATTGTTACCAGCTTAAGTGATTTACCTTAATCAGGCGAAGATGATTCTTCGGATTGATGTAGTAAGTATATAGGGTAGTATACACTGAACACACCAGGAGTTGTCTTTCCATGAAAATACTATCCTTAAGGGAAAGACACAAAACTCTTAGACTTCTTATTAATGATTCTAAATCCTGAGAAGAAGTGGACTTAGATGTCAAGTGTAGGTCACTTTGATGCATTAAAAAGTGAAAGCTTAAATGTGGTCAACACTTCTATGTATTGAGTGATTACATGTAGCATTGTGACAGAAGCTTCACTCAATAGGGAATCCAAGTCCTTTTAAGCTCATATAAAAGGATAAGAAATTTTCCTTTTGAATATGATTTTTATCAGAATTTTATAAAGGTTTGTTCTCATTCTCTGGCCAGATTTTTTTGGAAAGGATAATTTCAAAATATTCACTTGTGAAATGAGTATTCATAGTTAAGAGAATAAACGAGATAAAATCTAGGATTCAAGGATTAAGAGAATTTAGTGTGACAGTATCACAATTCTAATTTTGTTACCAAATAATTTTATAGAGGAATCATACTCATATCATAAGTAAGCCAAAGGGAACGGTATTGATTTTTAATCAAGAATAAATTTTGAAGTGCAGTTATAATTGTTTAGTCGAATCAATTGTAATTAAGTAGCAACCGGGATTGTCAGTGACTATTTGACCAAGATTTATTTTTTCCTACGGGTTCCTCACTAAGCTATTGTAAATTAACCATAGACAGAATTTTATTTATTTATTAAGCAGGTTGTTTTAATTTATTAAAACATGGGCTTAATTATTATGCAAGTTATTTTAATTAATTAAGACATGAGTTTATTTAAAATAAGCAGGTTGTTTTAATTTATTAAAATATGGGCTAAAGGAAAACTGTACAGAGAGATAGGTGGGAGCTGAGCTTGGGAAAAAACCCAAGCCCACATGCAGTCAAATAGGCGCATGGGCCAGGGGAATAAACCCTGGCTCCACTCGTCACTTACGAAGCAATGGAGGCTAGGGTTTGTAACCCTAGCCGTCCACTACTCCTAGTAGTCCCACATTGTTTATTTAATAAGCTTCTTATAGTTTTAAGGATATAAATAGAGGTTTCTATGGCTTTTGCAAAACACTAATTCATTACACAATTCTTTTAGCTTTTACTAAGAATTGAAGTTCTTGTTGAGGTAAACTCAGATAACAAAGTTTAAATTTTGAAGAGCCAGTTTGAGCCATCTTGGTTATTTCTAGTAATTGGTGAAAAGATTTGAAGCTATTCTTAGAGGTGTTCTTCGAGTAGCATAGATTCTTTACTCATAAAGCCAATGAGTGACCCTAATCTTCAAGTATGCAATTTTTTTTTTTAAAAAAAAAATTATTTAGTGTAAAGAATTAATTTTAGGGGTACGAACTCAAAAAAAAAAAAAAACATAATATTTGGAGGGATTGTGAAAATTTTTAGGAATTTTTTAAAAATTTTGGGGGGATTACTGTCCCCTAAGGATTCAAATGCGAGTACCAGAACAATTAACGCATTGACCATTCATATCGACAAGTTTCTTACACAATATCCATAATAATTAGCCTTTAACACAACACTAATTTGTTAGGAATCCTACTATATGAAAATAATATAGCGCAGTGGAAAATAAATTATTTCCTAACTAAGATTAACTCTAAGAAGAATATGTGAATAACATTGCTATTTATAATTAAACTTACAAGAAATATACCATCTTATACTAGCAACCCGACCGAGTCCAACATCAACTGGCTCATGCTACTAGTAAAGCTGTAACAATGATCTTATTCGAGTAATGTTGTGTTGGTCACAAACAACAATCATTGGATCCAAGGCCAATCCTAAAAATAAATCTTTTGACTATAGGGTCTAGCCTATGGCCATTATTCCGCTCAAGATTGTGTATCATGTCATACGATGCAGATATTGTTCATGTATTCCAAAATAAGAGTATATACGTAATCATTCATTTGGAGTAGTTAGAAACAAGTTATAAAACTTGTTAAACTCATGACATAAAATAAAATTTGTTCAGTCCATTGACATATCGTATATTAAACGTACACAATTCATAATCAATTACTTACCTCAAACGCCCATCCATAAACAAGTTATGAAACTTGTTAAACTCATGACATAAAATAAAATATGTTTAGTCCATTGACATATCGTATATTAAACGTACACAATTTATAATCAATTACTTACCTCAAACGCCCATCCAATTCTCTAAGCATCTGAAATCTTGTTACTACAAAACATACCTAAACAATACGCTAAGAGTGATGTATTAAACATATGAAACCCCAATTATGTGATACGTGCACTAATCTATACTTAAAAACCCTAGTCATGCATTTTTGGACACCACCAAACGTTTGATGTAGAGGCCGAATGTTCTGTCCTTGAAAATCAAACGTTCGTCCTAGAAAATAGAACATTCATGTGTTGTCATAATGCATAAAAGATTCAAAAACTACCCCTAAAACTTATTACTTATGGAACCTAAGTTTCTTATTAGCTTAATACAATTATATCAGAGCACATTAACGTGATAAAACATGAAAAAACACGTAAATCCCTAACCATTTGAAAACTTAACAAATTTGTGCATGAAAATTATAAACTTTAACATGTCATTTTAAAGCCAAAGAAATACATGAGAAAAAATAAAGTCAATGAGAAGTTAATATGAAGAAAGGTTATGGGTTTAAAAGTTACCTATGTGGATAGTGAATTCCACCAGAAGCCTTTTTTTTTCTCTCACTCAAAATTGGGGGTTGCTAGAGTGTGTGATCGAGGGGTGATGGCTTAAGGTTGTAGGAGGATCTATTTATAGGGGTGGGGGCGGAATAAGATGAATTGAAGTGGTCCAAAAGTGAAGGTGCTATTCAGGCTTGAACAAACATTTGTGTACTATTGATTAGAGGTTTTAAGGTTTCAAAGGAATGTTCCTTACCTAAGACAAACGTTCTTAGTACTATCTGACATATGGCCTGTAGTGGGTTAAATGCGTGGAGGGTGTGAATAGTTCTACACGACACTAAATGATCGTTCGTGTACTATACTTTGAACATTCGTGGTCAAGGCAAAATTCAGCTGTTTTTAGAGTAACCATCGAACATTCCAATACATTTCTTCGAACGTTCGTTGTTTGCAGGTTTTTAAATAAACTTTAATAAAAGATTTGTTTGAGAAGGTGTTGTTAAAACGTGAAATTTTGAATAGCGAGTTATTTTGGTTATAAAAACATTTGGTTTTAATTACACGGGGTATTATAACTCCATACTAAACTCCACAAAAGCATGATAGTGGGATTATGCCATCACTCTTTAAAATAAAACATCTTTTCAAATGGCGTAATAGCGGAAGCAAGACACATCATTTGTGAAAACCTATGTTTAATGATTAAAAGTTACAACTGTAATTTAAGGCTCATTACATAAAACAGTTTCATAGTAATTTATTTACTAAGTCAATGGACTTACGCAATTACTTTTTTTACTTGTAAAGCACCCCAGTGTTTTGCTAATTAGTAGGCTGCCAAGACTAGAGTGAGGAATCCGCTAGGATGAAGAGGCTAAACAAATGGTTTACATTATCAAGTTTGATTAGTGAGTGTATTTGTGTCTACTTAGAAGTTCTGATTCTATTATTAATAATAGATAATGATATTATTGATTTATTGCTAGTTAACTCATATCAACTATTTTCATTTTTCGCTATTTACTTTGATAATTAGTGATGTCTATTAAATTCATCCAGTTACCAATTAGTTGGTTTGAAGATGCTTCGGATAACACTTTGAGTCAACCAAATTAATTAGCTTGACTTGGGGATGTTATTGTGATTCCAGAGCCAATACTTTACAGACTATTCCCGGAGAGTAGAGATATCCCTTAGTGTTATTCATTTTTGGTTTAAGACTAGGAGACGAATCATAAAGTTAATCACCAGTTAATTAATTTTGTAGAGCGTTACAGTCTAGAACCTTAATAATATGCTCATGTAGAATATGAAACGTCCAACACCGTTAAATTACTACTCCAATGATAACCTAATTTTTAATCTAAAACCTACCTATGGCTCAAAGCTAAGGTGCAAGACTAACTAAGTAGCATAAAAATAGTTTAATATCACTACCAAAACGAGATAGATTGAGTATATTTCCTCCTTGAAGGGTGAGGGACTAAGAACTCCTTCTCTTTCTTCAATCAGTCTCTCACACACACTCAAGGATTATATTGAACAAGAGGGGCGTAAATGAGCTAAAAGGGTAAGGTGATGGGGTATCTATAGGGTGAGTTTGCGTGAGAAAAAGCTGAGGGTTATTTTTCAGTTTTGGCAAGGTTCAAATGTTTGGGCGTATTGTTCGAAAGTTCAGGCGTATTGTTTGAACGTTCAAATACTATTAACCAATAGGCTTAGGGTTTCAATCGAATGTTCATGTACGGTTTAACCTACATGCTACTTGTGTAACCTGCCGTGAATAGTACTACACGACACATACTGAACGTTCTTGCGTACGGGTCAAACGTTCGTTGGACTATTCATTCAAACGTTCGTCTGGGTTAGAAAATTCAAAAATTCACCTTTTAACAACCCTAACATCCTCATTAACCTTAACCATGTTTAATACCTTGGGGTATTACAATTTTATCACACTTCCTTTAAATCTTCAATGTAACGCTCCAATAAAATCATTTGATTGGTAAATGATTTAGATGTTTGTCTCTCAACCTTAACTCACCTAGGTTAAAACTCAGGGATCATACACTCTCTGAAGAGAGTCTGCAACGGAAAACTTATCATTTTGTATAGAGATAGCAATTAAAATAACTCACAATCACATTATACCAAAATAAACTAAAAACATCATAACATAAATAACTTAGATAGCATAAGTTTCCAAATGTATGATCAGCGACCGGTAATCAAAGTACCACAAAATATTACAACCAAAGTTCTAGAAGAATTATCAACATAATCAAAGTCTAGTCTTTAACAGATAAATTATATGGACGATATCTATCATATCGCGATGGGTATCACCCCCGCTTCTCCACATGCCTGACAGCTACACCGGGTCCAACTCTTCGAAGATAATCCTGAGCAATTTTTTCGCATAAGACGGTGTGCCATGTCATATGATACAAACTTAATTTTTCATCGTTATTTTATATGCATGCATTTTACAAACTCATTATTTCATTATATTATCATTCACACTCATTTTGAAAAAATAGAGTTCACAATAATCAAAAGTTCATATTTCATGTGAGTTGTAAATATATATGTTTTGTACATAAAATAATCATGCTTATACGAAAAAATAGAAATAATAAGTATCTGTATGAGTTTTACTCACTTATTTTGTGAAATTCCATTGAGGGATTCTCCGAGTATTCTCCAACTTCCAAATCTATAAAAAGATCTTACTATTAGTCATATACTTAAGTTAAACAAGCTCTAGGTTTTTAAACTAACCAAAAGGGCTTTCTGCCTAAGCACTGAACGTTTAACCAAAGGGGTTGATTTTTCAATCTCGAGTCATGAACGTTTGTCCAAGGCAGGTCAAACGTTTGGCCTAGGTTAGAAACTCTTTTTGAGCCAGAACTCTGTTTTTGTTTCGTTAAATTCCACTAACCAAGTATTCTCCAACTTCTAAATCTATAAAAAGACCTTACTATTAGTCATATACTTAAGTTAAACAAGCTCTAGGTTTTTAAACTAACCAAAATGGCTTTCTGCCTAAGCACTGAACGTTTGACCAAAGGGGTTGAACGTTCCATGCCCAAGTCTCGAACGTTTGTCCAAGGCAGGTTGAACATTTGGCCTAGGTTAGAAACTTCTTTTGGGCCATGATTCCGTTCTAACCTATTCCTAACAGGTCATAGGGCCTTCCTAGGGTCTCTTATGTAGCAATGGACCTTCAATGCAGGACTTGATACGTCATACCGCTAACAAAACATTAAATTATCGCTAACCCAATGCTTAAGCCAAAACTACTTAACTTAAGATATAAGATTCTAGGCAGTGTAAGAACAACATAAAAACTCTATAAAAACGAGTTAAGTTGAGCATGTTACCTCTTTGGGGAAATGAGGGACTAAAACGATATTCCTTCTCTCCAATTCTCTCTCTCACTCACACAAAGGGAAACTGAACTTAGGGGTGGAAATGTGTTGAATGAGAAGCGGGGGTATTTATAGGGGTGGAGACGTCTGGGTAAAGATTGAAGGATAATCTCAGTTTTTTGTGCACATTGAATGTTTGATGTATGATTTCAAATGTTTGAGTAATGTGTTGAACATTTGATGTACGGTCTGACACACATCTGGACGTGTGAATTACTGTGAACAGTGCATCATGACAAATCGAACGTTTGAGTGTACCATCGAACATTTTCTACTGACATCAAATGTTTGACCTGTCAAGTCCAATGTTTGATGGGCCGAGAAAAATCCAAATTGCCCATAATTTTCCTCCTAACGTTGCTTAATCCTTTGGGATATGACACTCTCACTCCTAAAGTTGTTCCAAGTGTAATCTAAAGTGTGTTTGGAAAAGTTCTTGGGAATTAGAGTTCTTGGGAAGCCCGAGATCACGTTTTTGAAGTTTGGGAGCATTTTTAGTGGAAATTGCTTGATATAATTCATAAACCCTAGTTTTATTCATTTGATAGTTTAGAAGTTTAAATATGTTGTTATAATGCATAGTTAGCTTTAAATAGTTAGTTAAATATTTATATAACACGATTGTAATTCCTAGCTCTATTTAGAATAAGGTTTAAATATTACAATAATGTCGTTGTAATGCCTAAACAAGTTTAGGTAATATTAAAATAGTGCCATTGTAATGGCTAAATATTTCTATGGAAATGGTTATATATTATACTAATATTGTAGTAATACTAGTATAAATATACGTGAAAAAGCTACATACCCATTATAATGCTCGTATAGCATTATAATACTTTTAAGGAATAAATGTCTTTTTGATATATGTGGTAAGTGTCGTTATAAAATGGTTATCTCGGTTTAAAAAAGTATCACAGGCGACACATATTGTAAACCTAAATACCGACTTGCACCTTTTGTCTAGGTTTTGTCCATTTTTTTTTTTAAAGAATCCATGTCAAGCCAATCAGTAATTAACACGTGTCTTATATATCTTATTAATATTATTTAAAACTAAAAAACATTGAAAAAAATTAAAAAGCATTAAAAAATTTATTTATTTTTTAAAAAACACAATATATTTTTTTAAAAAACAAAAATAAAAACTCATTTTTTTTTTTTAAAAAAAAAAAGAAAAGAAAAAGGAAATCTGGTTGGCTCTAGTGACGCCCTGTGGCCGGTCAAACTAGTGGTTGAGGGTGGCTGGCAAGCTACCCCCAACCTGTTATGCTCATATGGGTCTAAGAGTAGATGAACAAGTGAAAAGATGAGTGGATTGAGGCGTAAAAAAGAGTGAAGATGGGAAGAGATAAGGGTGCTAATGGCTGACACATGGATGGCTTGTCTGATCAATTGATGAGGCTCTCTAGTTTCCAAGAAGGGTAGTGCACGCATGAAGTAGTCTAATTAAATATTTACATTATGTTATTTGTATTCCCTAAATGTAATGTGTCCTTCCATAGAATATTCTACAGGGATAGAACGTGGGCTTCAGCATGTTAGTAGGAGTGAAAGTCCACTATGGGTTGTTGTGTTAATGGGTCAGAGTTATTGGTCTTAGCTGTAGTTAGTGGGTCGTGGGTATAGCAGTAAGTTAATGGGTTAGTAATTACACTACTGCTATCTGTATTTAAAATTTAGAGCTTTACAGTAAAAAACATCTAGAAAATTATATAAAGTGTTTACATGTTCTAGCCATGAGCTAGGTAGAAAGGAGGGATTGACCCCTTTAAGTGCCAAATTGTTTTTAATTTACAAGCTATTATCTATCAAATATCAGGCCCATAACTAGTGGTATCAGAGTCGCGTCCTGTGACAATGGCGGAAGGTACTTGTTTTAATCAACTCTCTGAAAGCAGTGGGTACTTGTTTTAATCAACTCTCTGAAAGCAATGGCGACGCTTTGTGAGGACAATGTTGAGGCGGAGTTTCAAACCAGCATGTGGGATTTCCAAACTAGCATGCGGGCTGCTCTTGGCCAACATGAAATCATGTTCGATACAATCAAGGAAGAACTCTCTAATTTATTTGCAAGTTATGAAAATCTCAGAAATAATCACAACCAAGGGAAAACTAGTGGAGAAAATAGTGCTAACAGACCTTACTTTGCTGAAAAATGAGGGGGAATACAAGCAAGGACCATCAAGCTAGATTTTCCAAGATTTGATGGGACTATGCTGTATGGTTGGGTCCTCAAGGCCCAACTGTTCTTTTCCTATGGTTAGACACCTAGACCCTGTTTGGTTTGCGAAATAGGTTCAAGAATTGAATGACTATTCCTATGGAATAGTCATTCTTTTATTTGGTAAGAGACTATTCATAGGAATAGTTATTCCCATAGGAATACTTATTCCCTTACGAAGAGGAATATGTATTCTTTTTAAAAATGAGAGGAATACCTATTCCTTTCCTACAGGAATAGAATTATTGCAGTATTTTCTCCTAAAAGCCTCTCACACTCCAACATCAATTTTTTTTTTTTAGTATTATGAGACCATTTGGTGATGTGCTTTTCGTTTTTTTTTTAAATAAAAAATAAAATTGATGGGTGAATATGATGATTTTGTTGATGTGTGTGTGTGTGTTTTTTTTTTTTCATTTGTGCACATCATTTTGTAGTATTACGGCCAAGCCAAAATGATGCACAAAAAAAAGAAGAAAAAAAAAAACTACGAACTTTTTTTAAAAAAACTTGACTTTTTTTTAAAAAAAAAAGTTATAGTATAACGGTTTTTGTTTAAAAAATAAAGAAGAAAACGTCCTTAAAGTATATTTGTATTATAAGAAAAAAAAAGTTATAGTATAACGGTTTTTATTTAAAAAATAAAGAAGAAAACGTCCTTAAAGTATATTTGTATTATAAGGGTGTTTTAGGAAATTTGATTATAATATGATTTTATTTACCAGTGTATTCCACTATACCAAACAAAATAATATCTATTCAGTATTTTATTTCATTGTTACAACCAAACCAAAGAATATAAATAACTATTTCATTCCACATTTTTCTATTCCAAAGAATAGCTATTCATTTTCCTAATAGAATAGTCATTCCGCAAACCAAACGAGGCCCTAAAGATCAGAAGGTACCTATTGCTTCCTCTCACATGGAAGGGCGAGCTCTCACTTAGTACAATTGGCTTTGAGAGGCAAGGCCAATAAGATGATGGGAGGAATTTGTAGAAGCTCTCAAGGTACAGTTTGCACCTTCAGCTTTTGATGACCTTGTAGGACCTTTAACCAAGTTCCAATAGACAATAATAGTATAAGACTATCAATCTCAATTTGAGCTATTATCTAACCAAATTACTAGGTTGAGTGAAGACTTTTAGGTGAGCACATTTCCAAGTGAGCTAAAGGAGGAGATAAGGATTACTCTTACTATGTTAAAACTAACCTTCTTGCCAGCTGCCTTTGGGCTAGCCAAATTGCAAGAAGAAGAAGTGTTAAGAAGGAACTGAAGCCCAAAATCCCGTCCCTGGACTCCCAACTCAAACTACCCAATAAACAAACCCTCCTATTCAAGACTTGCTACCCCACCGATCAATGTCAGCCCATTAGGTCCTACTTTCCACCACTCAATTGTAACAATCCCACTAACTTTTTCAATACTTACCCCCAACTGAAATATTGCTCCTTTCTATCCAAACAATGTTCCTAGAAGATCTCACCTTCCCATTAAGATAATTTCTCTAGGCCAAATACAAGAATGAAGAGATAAGGGACTGCTACTTTTGCGACGAGAGATTCCATCCAGGCCATAGGTTCAACTACCTTAAAATCTACTTGCTAGAAGGAATGGAGGAGATAGACGCTGCTACACCATAGGGAGAGGAAGTTCAGTTTCAAGAAGGAGAAGAAGGGGAAGCTATGGAGAAGGGGAATTGTTGAAAATTTCTCTCAATGCAATTGCTAGGGAATCAGCGCCTAAAAGTATGTGGTTGGATAGGTCAATCAACAACCAAGTGGTAGTAGTTCTTATTGACACAGGAAGCACTCATAGCTTCTTAGATCCAAATGTAGCAAGAAGAGCCAAATTGCCAGTGCATGAGACAAGCAGACTGACATTTAAGGTAGTCAACGGAGACTCATTCAATTGCCAAGGTTATTGTTCAGCAGTCTAAGTAACCCTACAAGGTCATACTTTTACTACTACCATTTTCCTCCTAACCTTAAGGGGTGTGACTTGGTATTGAGGGTTGATTGGTTAAGAATCTTAGGTCCTATTCTATGGGACTTTATTGATCTTACCATGAGGTTCCAACAAGAAGAAAAGGAAGTACAACTTAAGGGATTGAATCCTATTGAATCGACTCTAGAAAATGAGAAAAGTATTTGCAAAAACTATGGCAATGCTTGCAAAGGGTTATGGCTGCAGCTAGTGGTAGCAGGAAAATCCAAGGACACATCCCACTTGGCCCATTCCAACAACAGATCCTACAATAGTTCTACAGCACACCATTAACAGGTCATATGGGAACAGCTAAAACCTTTTCAAGGATAAAGAAAGAGTTTTACTAGCTTGGGCTTAAAGGAGACGTCCGCAAATTCATCAAGGAATGTGATGTCTGCCAGAGGAACAAGACAAAACTCTTCATCCTGTAGGTCTCCTACAACCCTTATTAATCGTAATCTGACTCTAGACTAAGATTAGTATTGATTTTGTAGAAGGGTTGCTGAGTTCGATGGGTAGGAATGTGATCATGGTCGTGGTGGATAGATTGAGCAAGTACGCCCACTTTGTGTCCTTGTCTGATCCATACATAGCAGGCACATTGGTGAAACTCTTTATGGACAACATATTCAAATTGCATGGCATGCTAAAAACCATTGTCAATGATAGAGATCTGGTATTTACCAGCAATCTTTGGAAATAAATCTTCGGTTGAGTGGTACCAAGCTCTTAATGAGCTCAACTTACCATCCCCAAACCGATGACCAAACATAAATTATGAATAAAGGGCTAGAAGGTTACCTCTGCAGCTTCTCAAGTGACATACCACATGATTGGACAAGATGGCTCTCCTTAGCCAAATGGGCATACAATAGGTCTACCCACACCTTCACGAAGATTAGCCCATTCGAAGTCGTCTATAGTCAACCCTCACCACAACTGATGCCATATGAACCAAGGACAACAAGGGTCTAGGCAATAGAAGAAGAATTAAAAAGCAGAGAATACATATTGACGCTATTCAAAGAAAATATGCATGACACATAGTCAAAGATGAACTTTTTTTGCAGATAAAAAAAGGATAGAAAGGGAGTTTGAAATTGGGGATTGGGTTCACCTTTGGTTGAGACCATATTGGCAGATGTCAGTACCAGTCTAGCGAAATCTCAATCTCTCTCCACGGTACTATGGCCTGTTCTAGGTAATCCAAAAGATTGTCAAGGTGGCTTACAAAATTGGCCTACTCCCAAATTCCCAAATTTTCCCAATCTTTCACGTCTCTTGCCTAAAGAAGAAACTGGGAGCACAAATCAATCCTAACCCACACCTCTCCACCATCACCCCAAACGGCACACTAACTCTTGAACTAGAGAAAATCCTCTAATAGAGGATGGTAAGGAAGGGGAACAGGGCATGTGCACAAGTTTTGCTTTAATGGCGAGGAACAACAGTAGAAGAAGCTACGTGGCAGGATTTAGACAGCCTTAGAAGGCAGTTCCCTGACCTTGTGGGCAAGGTCTTTTGATGGAGAAGGGTGTTTTATGTGCATATGGTTCTGAGAGTAGATGAACAAGTGAGAAGATGAGTGGATTGAGGCGTAAAAAGGAGTGAAGAGGGGAAAAGATAAAGGTGCTAATGGATGACATATGGATTGCTTGTCTGATCAATTGATGAGGCTCTTTAGTTTCCAAGAAGGACAGTGCACGCATGAACTAGTATAATTAAGTATTTGCTTTATGTTATTTGTATTCCCTAACATTAATGTGTCCTTCCATAGAATATTCTACAGGTATAAAACGTGGGCTTCAGCATGTTAGTAGGAGTCAAGGTCTACTATGTGTTGTGTTAGTGGGTCAGAGTCATGGGTCTTAGTTGTAGTTAGTGGGTCATGGGTATAACAATAAGTTAATGGGTCAGCAGTTACACAACTGCAGCCACCCCCTCCCACCCTTTCTTGGCTGGAAAAAGACGCCACTTGGTTTTGACCTAGTTGACCCATATCAAAATTTGCTTGTTTTGTTGATTTAAAATTGTAGGTTTATGTTATGAGTTGTGATTTGCCATTCTATGGTGTTAGGTTGGTGGAGATCGATGGAGTTTCTATTCAAATGTGGATTTTACGTTTGGGTTGTGTAAAAATGGGAGGTTGGGCAATTGGCCAGCCACCCCCCAAATGTGAAAAATCTAATTTGAAAATTTGAGATTTGCTGAGAGGACAACCTTTCAATTCTTCACCAGAGATCCAAGATGAATAGCGTGGGATTTGTGGAGGAATAACAAAGAAATTTGGGAGATTTGTATCTCCGAATGACTAGCAGATGGTGATTTCATACAATGAGAAAATGATGGACAAGAGAAATGGGGTTCACCAATGGAATTTAAGACAATTTGAGTGGTCAAGACAATGTCATTTTCACTTAGATGTGTGTTAGAGGCATGGCCTTGACCAATTGTATGGTTGTGACATTGATGAACCATCCAAGTAAAATCTTAACAATCTTACAAATCCATTGCTAAGAAAACAAACTTTTGATTCATTACAAAACCCATTTTGGCCTTGAGGGGACATTTATATTTTTTGATAGTTTAAGGGAATATTGACAAAATTGGTAGTTTGGGTGCATATTAACAATTAAGTGGTAGTTTGAGGGGGTGTGTACTTTTTCAAAAAATAAAATAATGATTGATTTTCACTGCTACGTCTTTCTAATTGTATGACAGTTATATAATAGTTTATTAAATATCATTATTTTTTTTTTGAACAAAATTTGTAAGCTTTATTGTTAAACCAGAGATAAAAAATGAGCAACTTGCTTCTTAATGACAATACCATAGATACAATTTGAAATTTTTTCAACCTAAACTCTATATATGACATTCTTAATGGCTTCTATAGCTAAGCCATGAGCAATTGAATTCTCATTTCGTTTTACATGGTTAATTTGCCAAGATCTCAAATGACGTAAACTCAATTTAATTTAATCTACAATATGACCAATTTTACTCTAATTTTTACTTTATGCTTTGACCAATTTGACACTAAATGACCAATAGCATTACTCTATAAGAATCTTCAAAACTCAAAAAGTTTTGTCAAATATTTGTAGACCAAAACAAAGGACGGGCTTTCTGGTAATTAAGACAAAAGGCATGGAGTTTTAGGTATTTCGAATTGGTCACAGTAACACAAAGCTGGAGCAGAAAGATAGGAAGCAAGACCAAGCACTTCGTTTGAGTGCCACTCTGAGTCTCCTTCTCTCTCTCTCTTCACCAAGAAATCAGATATCTCTCTCTCTTCACCAAGAAATCAGATAAAAAAGGCGAAAACGATGAGCTTTGTGATGGGGAGCTCTTGCTTTTTACACTCACCCATCTGCCAATCTCGCTTTCCTTCTTCTTCTCAATCCATTTTCTTCTTTTCCTGCACAAGAAATGCAGAGACCAAGAGGAAGAAGAGCATTGGTCCAATGGCTTCTATGCGCCATGAGGACCCAAACAACAGTGTTCACTGCAAGAGGAGGGCCATTCTGTTTGTGGGTATTTCAATTCTTCCCTTATTGCAACTCAGGGCCGGAGCTCTTGAAGGCACGGGAACACGTAAGTTGACACTCAAAACTCTTAAGCTTTTATAGATTTATGTGTTGGATCTTTATTTTCTTCTTCTTCTTCTTAAATTTTTTTCCCTTTGGCTTGCAATTGCTATAATAAGAAATTTTTTATTTTTGGAACAACTTGATGACTTTGGTGATATGAGTCTTCAAAATATTGCTGTTATAATGTATAATTTGGAAGGAAAGTTGTTTGGGTTTAGTTTTGAGTAATTTATTCCGTACTATTTGAATTTGGACCTTAATATTCTTATTTTTATAAACAGTTAATCTTTGTGGTTAGCTGCATTTTATTATTTATTTTCGATTTATGTCCTTTCCTTGAGCAAATTAATAGTATTGGCTAGGTAAATCTTAAATTTTTGGTCTGACTTTTCTTCTTCAGGAGAAAATGTTTGCTGGGGTGGTCTAATTTGTTAATTGCGATTTCCTTGTGCTACTGAATGATTTTATTTTATTTTTTGAAAGTGTCTTAACTATTTATGTATGATATAATGGCTGATTACCTCAACCACCTTCCAGGACAATTGGGTTTTTCGCTGATGTAGCTTGAGGTTTGGGATGTGGTACTCACACAAATAATGGTATGGGAACCAAAGTGAAAATTTAAGGATAATCAGTAAATCTTGATTTGACTCACCAGGTGTTGTGTGAAATGGACTAGTAAAGTCGGTTTTGGTGACTGGGGGAGGATGATAAGAAATTTAAGTTTTGGTGAGTGGAAAAAGTTAAGTTGGTTTTAATAGTTAGCATATATAGCTGTTAAATAAAGTTAGTTTGAAACATCGAGATAAATATCGAGCCATATTGTTGGTGCATAAATATATCTTCAAAATAGAGTCATTATTTCGAAACAATGATTATACAAGATATAAATTACAAATATTAATAAAGAAACTTGACTTAATGTAATATTTGATTTATGTGAACTTGACAACAGAGTCTGTTTAGATCGTAAGATTTGATAGTTCTTAATAGTGTAGAGTAGTTATAATTTGTCTGGATTCAGGGGAATAAAGAGAAGCAAGCTGATCATGGTGTGGCAATTGGGATTTCATATACATTGATATGGCGAAGATTATAACACAAAAGTACATAATATTCTTTGATAAGTAAGTGATCATTGAAAAGAAAAGCACACTAAGGAGGTGCAACCCTGTTTCATTAGAAGTATGCAAGAGAAATACCCAAAAAGAAGAGTATGCAAGAGAAACATCCAAAGCAAAAATCTAAGATTCAAAATTCAAAAGGTCCAAAAACTCCCATAAACTTGGGTAGGAAAAACAACTGTGGCTGATGTCCAATCATAGAGAGAGCATAAGAACAGAAACTTCAATTTCAGTGCAGGTAATTCACACCCTCTTAAAATTCTGCACATTCCTCTCTCTTGTAATACAGCACATGATACACAAGGGAACTACCTTCCAAATTTCATGAATATGATGTCTACCAAAACTTCCCTTCCAACATGTCAATAAATCAGCTACTCTTTTAGGCATAACCCACAAAACCCCAAATTGGCCAAATGCCAACGATCACAAATCTCTGGCTATGTCATGGTGAAGAAGTAGATTATCTGCTGCCTATCCCTTGATTTATGTCAATGTTTTACCTGCACCCTTGAAAATGATGTCATACTCTTTTATGCTGAAAAAGAATGGTTCATGCAAGGACGCAAATTTAATTTCAGAGACCAAATTCTTATGCCAAGCTGGCTCAAGCCGCACGAACTTTTGCTAAAATAATTAAGGAACCATCACCCTCTACAATTTCTCGTAGGCTTGTGCAGGCAACTTTAGTTGTTGTAAAACTCATTGATTCCCGATGCTAAGCTACTATTGGTAGAGATATCAATCTTAACCACGGTGCACGTAAGCTTTGAGAAGTTGGACAAAGCCGGTGGTTAGGTAGACACCCCAATGTTCATGGTGTTGCAATGAATCCAGTGGATCATCCTCATGGAGAAGGTGAGGGGCGCATGAATGGAGGTTGACCTTCAGTGTCACCTTGGGCATCTGGTGCTTGTCAATTGAAACAAAACTTCTTAGAATCCCAGATAAACTTACAATATCATGGGAAATGATGAAACTTAAATGAGTTATTGACCAAGAGAGAGATGTTGAGGCTTCAAATGTAGATTGGACAAAAAAGTTAGTGTTGCTACTACTTGTTCCAATTGGGAGATAATATTGTGGCAAGAAAGCTTGCATTTTTCTTTGCTTCTTCTTGATATGTCATGGTATGCAAGTCGCATTTGGTAATTCTGGGCATAAAGTTGACTACCCCTTAGTCTATGTTTCAAAATTTCCTCCTTACGCCTTGTAATTATAATTATATTTTCTTCTTTTGGTCTTTTCAACTCGTACAATAGTTACATTTATGTAACTAAACTTATGATTTGATGAGATTCTGAAATACTTATTGATGGGGACACCGGATACGGGTCATGATTACATGTGTGTTGGGCCCTGATATGTTATGTTATTTTATGTTTCAGTGTTATGTTATTTTTAAGACTTTGGGTTATGTAAATTTAGTTGGGCTTTATGTTATTTTAGCAGGCTATCAGCCCAAGTGTCACTAGGGTTAGAGTTAGGGTTTAATCCCTAGTCTATTTAAGCATAATTTTGTCTTGTAGTAAGCAACTCTTGATGAGTGAAGAAAACAATCCACTGTTGTCGTTTTCCTCCTCTTGACTTCTCCTCTTTTTAAGTGCTTGTTCTTATTGTCTCTTACTTCTCTTCTCAGCTTCTTCTTCTCTCTCTTCAAACTTGCTCCTCAATTGCTTGTCTTCCTGCATCAATTTTGGTATCAGAGCCAAATTCGATTGTTTTCCATAATAATCGAGCGATCACTACCATGTTCAAATAGCGACTCAAATGCTAGAACAATCTTGTTGCACCCCTGCATTGTCTTCGTTTTGAGGCAACGACATGCAATTTCACCAACCACACAAAACCAACCGAACACTTTTAGAGCTTGAGGTTTGTCTGCAGCTCTGTCTTTTCCCTTTTTTTGTCCTACAAACGGTGAGGAGAAAAGAGTTGTCGTGGTGGCCTTAAGCTAGTTACTTAGTAGTGGAGTAATTAGTTGGAGAAACAAAAAAGGGAGGTGGATCAAGCCTTCTTGTTTGTTGAGGGGTTTAAGGCGTTCGGGTTGGAGGGCTCTAAGGGCCATGTTTTGCCAAAATCTCCAAGATAGACATAAAGGGCCAAACTGGGTCCTAAGGCCGAAGCGGTCCATATTAAGCCCAATTTCAAGTGGGCTTTGAACAAGGTGTGCAATCCTTCTCTCTTGGGTAACGACCCAAGTGAACTGTGTTTGAAGAAGAAAGTTAGGGTTGGGGTGGATTTGGGTGCCAACGATCTATCTTCTTTGGTTTAGACTCTACGGTGACGAGGAGGAGCCTTGCCTAGCCTAGTGGCTTGCTGGTGGTCTAGACGCAACTCTCTTCGGGGACTATTGTAGCTGTGCGTCCATCCTCAGCTTTCACCAATGAAGTGGTTGGGTTATTCTCTTTTCCCCTTTGAGGGAGAGATCTTGTTGGTGAACCTTGCCTTACCTGGCGGCACACCGATGGACCTTGCCCAACTTGGCAGCACGCCGGTGGATCTTGAACGCCCATTGCAGGTCTGTTCGGGGGCTAGGGTTCTCCCTCTCCCTCCCACTAGTGTCGTGGCTGGAGCGGTCTCTCTCCCCCCTAGGCTAATCTCTACTGTGAGGTCGGATGGGTTTGGCTGTTGGCTTGAAAGTCTGCCTTGTTTGGGTAGGTAAGGTGATGTTGACAAAGATGTCGTTTCTTCTGAAGAGAAAAAGGTTGTTTCTCTCTCCCCCAATGTTGCTTTGTCTAGGCTAACTCAGAATTGGTTTTGGCTACTAAGGGGGTTGAACAACAAAAGGTTTTGAAAGGAAAAGAAGTTCCTCTGTCCCCCTTGTTGTTTATCCTTGTGATGGAAGCTTTGGGTGGAATGATTTTTGCTGCTGTGAGTGGAGTGTTGTTGTCTAGTTTCTCTGTGGGTAGGGTTTGATTTTTCTCATCTTCTATTTGCTGATAATATTTTGATCTTTTGTAGTGCTAATCCAGATCATCTTCGTCATCCACGTTGCGTATTCCTATGCTTTGAAGCTGTTTCGAGCTTGAAGATTAATTTGGCTAAGTCAGAACTGGTTCCTGTGGGAAATGTTCATCCATGTGGAAAGGCTAGCTAGTATTCTAGGTTGTGGGGTTTCCTCTTTGCTTGTGAAGTCTCTCGGCCTACCGTTGGGGGGCCTCCTATAATGCTAAGCATATTTGGCTAGTTAGAAAATGATATATTTGTCCATGGGTGGTAGGGTTACCTTTATAAGAGCCCACTATCCAATTAGTCTACGTATTTCATGTCCTTCTTTCCTCTCCCTACGAGTGTTGCAAACCGTATTTAGAAGCTCTAGCGTGATTTATTATGGGGTGGGCTAGGCAAAGAGTTCAAATATTACCTGGTTAGCTGGTCCAAGTTTTTTTTCGCCACTCTCTGAGGGAGGGTTGGAAATTTGGAATTTGCTAGTGTTCAATCATGCTCACTTAGGTAAATGGCTTTGGTGCTATGTGCATGAGAGAGAACCTTGGTGGAGAGTGACGGTGGACTCTAAATTTGGCAAGTTCGTGGGTGGTGGTGTTCTATTCAGCCTTATGGAGCGTTTAGGGTGGGGTTATGGAGGAGGAAATTTTTGTGTTGCATCATATTTGAGGTGAGAAATGGCTGCATGATTAGATTCTGACATCATCAGTGGTATGAGGATGTAGCCTTTAAGGAAACCTTTTCAGATTTATTTGGTATTGCATGAGCAAAGATGCCTTTGTTGTGGTTCACTTTGAGTTTTTTGGTGGTTCCAATCAGTGAAAAGTAAGCTTTATTAGAGGGGCTCATGATTGAGAGGTGGGTGTCTTCGTCTTATTCTATAAAGTGTTGTATTTAGCTAGAGTGAGACGAGAAAGTGAAGATAGCTTTGGTAGGTCCATAAAAAAGAAGGTTGTTTAATGTTAGATTATTCTATTGTTCCTTGGTTTGTAATGAAGGCTGCCACTTCCATTGGAAGAGTGTTTAGCAAACTAAGGCTCCTTTGGGGATGGTCTTTTTCACTTGGTTAGCGGCTCTAGGTAAGATTCTTACCATGTATAACCTCATGAAGCAGCGTGTCATTATGGTGGACAGATGCTGCGTGTGAAAGAGGAATGAGGAGCCCGTGGACCATCTTCTTCATTGTGACGTGGCTTATGCTATTTGGATTGCCTTTTTCAGTATTTTTGGACTGTCTTGGGTTATGCCTAGACATATAGTTAACATGTATGTTTGTTAGTGGACTACCGACAATACGCGGAGTTCTGCTGTGTGGAAGATGGTGCATACGTGTCTTTTATGGTATTTATAAAGGGAAATAAATGAAAGAAGTTTTGAGTACTGTGAGAGGACATTGGAGGAGATTAAGTCCTTATTTTTCAAAACTTTGTATCTTTAGATAAATGCTTATATTTCTTATTCTACGATTAGTTATAGTGATTTCTTTATTTTTTTTCTTTCTAGCTAGGTGCTTCATCTTATATACTTCATGTGTACTTAGGGGCGATTTATGCTTTTAATGATATATGTCGATTACTTATCAAAAAATTTAGTTGGGCTTTATGTTATTTTAGGGGTTATCAGCCCAAGTGTCACTAGGGTTAAGGTTTTAAACATATTGTAGTAAGCAACTTTTGATGAATAAAGAAAACAACCGACTGTTGTCGTCTTCCTCCTCCTGACTTCTCCTCTCTCCTGTGCTTCTTCTTCTTCTCTCTTACTTCTCTTCTCAGCTTCTTCTCTCTCTTCAAACTTTATTTTCAATTGCTTGTTGTACCACATCACTTACTTAGCATCATACTAGCATGAGATTGGATCATCTAGGAAGTAGCCATTTGCAGAAACAACTGATTTATAAGTCTAAGCTTAGATGCAGCAATGCTCGTTGCTGACTAGGCATTTAATAGTGCTTGACTGCTTCTTATCAAAAAGCTTCTATTTTGATGACTTTTAGTAAGAGTGTTAGAAAACGCTCATTTTTATGTATTAGAGCAAGCGTAGGTCACAAACATATATCTTGTACCGATTTGTCTTTTACAAAAAGGCAAAAATAAGTGACAAACTCATATTTCATGCCCCAAAATTTAGTATTCTTTTTGGTCAAACAGTTTGTACCATCTTAATAAGGCTGGAAGGACATTCATCCACCTAAGGTTCTAAAATATGTGGGTACTGCTACTTGCCAGCACATACTGACAAAGGTTATTTATACAGTAATGGCTAGTTGATACAGTGGTAATTATTAAGTACTTAGGGGCTTTCTGATTTTTCTTTGTTTATGATTTCCTAGCACCCTAAGATATTATCAGAACAAAAGGTTTGAGTGATGCAGAGAAATAACTAAAGAAACCTACTTTTGCCTATTCCAGATCATAGTCCAGATATGTCATTACGCTCACACCTCCTCATTTTCAATTAAAATATTTCTTAGGCGTTTTCAGTTTTAGTGTGTTACAGAATATCTCTCACGGAGATTCTGATTATTTGCTTCATCCTTAGGTCCTTTTTCTATCACGGACTAGTCTTTCTTCCTCATAACAACTATTATTATTTGGATCCAGTTTCAATCTCCTCCATTGTGATTGTTTATACATTTATGCATTTTCTTTCAGAAGAACTTGAGCTAAAGAAACCAGAGGAGAACCAAAAGGCAGAGGTCTGAATCTCTTCTAGATTCACGAACGAGTCCAGATTAGTAAATTCTATTGATTATATGTTTGTGCATATTAAACTTGAAATGTTCTCAATTAACTAGCTTTTATGAACAGCAAGCACTTCAAAGAGATGCTCCGCCAAATCCCTTCCTGTCTCTCTTGAATGGACTTGGAATATTTAGTTCTGGTGTGGTTGGTGCTCTCTATGCATTGGCTCAAAGGGAAAGGACAGCTACTGATGCAACAATAGAATCTGTAAGCCACTAATGACCTTCACAGTCAAGCTTTTCTTATAAACTGATAGACTTGGAAACCTTTGAGCATTCTAGACAATCCCTTTTGAAGGGGTCTTTTGTTTTCTGTTGCTTCCTCCCCATGAAAAGGAACATGAGGGAGAAAGATGAATTTTTTTTTTTTTTTTTTCACTTTGTTTTTAGCTCAAAAGACCAAATTACTATCATTTTGTTGGCAGAGTATATTTTGGCTGGTTGTTGGATTTTAACCCATATATGCACTGTTTGAGTTGCACAGATGAAGTCCCAACTGAAAGAAAAGGATGTTGCCATTGTTTCGTTGGAGAGAAACTTTGAGTCAAAGCTACTGAATGAACAGGAAGAACGAACTAAGCAACTGAGAAAGGCAAAGGAGGAGCAGCAGGCCTTATTGAATCAACTAAATTCAGCAAACAGTACAATTTCAGGTTTGGGACAGGAGCTGAAAAGAGAGAAAAGATTGATTGGGGATCTTAAAGCTCAAATTCAGAGTCTTGAAAACAGCCTCTCAAAGGCTAGGGATGATACAAAGGCAGTTGAAGAGAATTTGAAGGAAAAGCTTGATTCAATTGGAGTCTTACAAGAAAGGATCAATTTGCTCATCTTAGAGCTCAAGGATAAAGAAGGTAATGTTCGAAGTCTTAGCTCTTCTCTTGCTGAAAAAGAATTAGAGTTGAGCAACTTGATTTTTACCTACAAGCAAACAAAGGATGAACTAGCTATAGCACATTCAGAAATCCAAGGATTGGAAGGTGAATACCTGAAAAATCAAAAGGAACTAGAATCAAAAAATTCTATTTTGGACGAATTAAATACAAGACTAAGTTCTTTAACTTTTGAGAGAGATGATTTTAAATGCAAATTGGATGTGATTCAGGAGGAATACAATGATCTAAAGTCATCTTCTGAGAAGAAGGCAGCTCTGGATGCTAAGCTTTTGGGAGAAAAAGAAGAGGAACTTCAGCAGCTAAAGCAAAAGCTTGAACTTGCTCTAAATGAAGTGAGTGGAATCCAAGCAATTATTGCTGATTTGACCCAAGAAAGGGATAACTTGAAAGAAATGCTAGATATAGAATTGAGCAATGTAAAGCATCTGAAACATGAACTCCAGAGCACCAAGGAAAATCTTGGAAATTCAAGAAATGAGGCGTCTGATCTGACAAATCAACTGAAGCAGTCTAGAGATCTGCGCACAGAGCTTGAAGGTGAGGTCTCAAGGGTTCAGGCAGAGTTTTCTCAAGTTAGGGAATCACTCCAGAGGAAACTTGATGCGGCAAACCTAAGCAGTGAAGCACTGGCCAGTGAGCTTACAGCAGTGAAGGAACTTCTGAAGAAAAGAGAAGAGGAGCTGCAAATCCTGTCCCATGAACTGGCAGCTGTGGTGGAAAATCGTGGTAGCCTACAGAAGGAATTGGTTGATGTGTATAAAAAGGCAGAAACTGCAGCCAATGATTTAAGAGAAGAAAAACGGTTAGTTTCATCTTTAAACAAAGAACTACATGCTTGGGAGAAGCAAATCTCGAAGGACAAGGAGGCCCGGAAATCTCTTGAAAGAGACCTGGAAGAGGCTACCAAATCACTTGATGAAATGAACCTAAATGCTTTGACACTTTCTAGTTATCTAGAGAAGGCAAATTCTCGAATTTCTGACCTTGAAGATGAAAAGGAGGTGCTTTACAAGTCTCTTACTGAGCAAAAGAATGCAGCTAAAGAGGCCCTGGAAAACACGGAAGACGCCCATAACCTAGTCATGAAGCTTGGCAAGGAAAGGGAGAGTTTGGAGAAGAGAGCAAGAAAACTTGAGGGGGAATTGGCAGCTGCCAAGGGTGAAATATTGCGGTCAAGGAGTCATATTAATTCGTCAAAAGCACTTGTAAATAATCAGCAGCAACCACAGCTAGGTGAAGATGAAGGCAACGTCACTGTTACTGCAAAGAAAAGTGGGAGGAGGAGAAAGGCTAGTCCCCAATAATCTTTGATTCCCATTTCCCGTAATCTTTTCTTCCCCACCATGTTCAAAATTCTTATTTCTTCAGAAGTGAGTACTATGTACGTACGTTAGGAGTTTCATTGCCGGGTTTTGTTTCCATTGTATGTTTTTCATTTTTTATTTTTATTATTTTTTTTTTGTAGGTAACCATTGTACGTTTTTAAATGTATAGTGTCAGGTTCTGGAATTTTTTTGACTGATGGAATATGCTCTACGATTTTTTCAAATTTTGTTTGTATACCTTATATTGATCTAAGCATTGCAGGAAGCATTTTGTTTACCTTCTCTGACTAATTGAAAGGAAAAAGGAAAAAAAAAAAAAAAAAAATCAAGGAAATGGCTTGTAGAATCAAAATTTATGGCTACCCAAAATATGAGAGTAACTTACACGGGCAGCAACATATGAGAGTAACTTACACTGGCAGCAACATATCCAAGAAGCTAGGTGGGAGGGCTTTTCCTCTGTTAGACTTTAGAGGTAGAAGAAGTAGCGGGTGTGTTTGTGAATAGTAATAAAAAGTGATCGATAGAATATAAGTAAAAATTGAGTTTTAAATTTTATACGAGAAAAGCGAAAAAAGTTGTTTAGTAATAGTTTTGAAAAGAAGATTTTTAATTTTTTAGGAGTTAAAATGAAGGAAAAATACTTACCAAACGCTCCCACGGTGATTTTTCTTTTCCTGCCAAACTTTCTGCCAGCATAGTTTGGCGGTGCATTACAAAAGCTTATCTCACTGGTAGAAAAATAACGACTTTTTGTTGAGCAGTTGGAAAAATAACAGTAAAAAAGAAAGAATAAAAAAGATTGAGAAACGCGACCACAGTGGGAGTCGAACCCACGACCTTTTGATCCGAAGTCAAACGCGCTAATCCACTGCGCTATGCGGTCAACTGGTATACTTTTGGCATCACAGAACTAATATACATAAATAATCAATCCAATCGCTTTTTCAAGATATACGAGACTAATCTGACGAGGCTTAGGTTGATTTGAAAAAGAAGAAGTAAAAAACAAATCAATGTCCGGTTACCAAAAATCCTTTCTACTTTTCTAGTTTACCAACAGAAAAAGAAAAAAGGAAAAAAAAAGAAAAAGGAAATACGTGGTTTTAGTAAGGGCAAGTGAAATAGACGTGTGAATTTGAAGGTCTACTGTTGCTTCAGAAAATTGTGGCTAAAAATTGATTGATTAATGATTGATGTAGCATCAAAACACACGAGCATCAGATTCAGAGCATTTATTTTCTTTCACAGGCTCCAATTTTGATTGTAATTGATGTTAGTATTGAAAGCTTGACACCACAATTCACCCTAAAAGCTGGCTTTCAGGTTTATTTCAACACATCCAAAACCATCCTGACCTCTATGCTATTTTGTTTCGAGTCGTGTTACGAGTCTATCACAGATGGACGCTAGGTGTTTGTTTTGGACGAAAAAAAAAAAAAAATTATTTTTTTTTTATTAAAAATAATTTTAACTTATCAAATCCTTTTTTTTTTTTAAGATTATAAAATGAGGATGAAATAAGCTTAAACCTGTTTTTTATTAAAAAAAATATTTTTTCTTATTTTTTATTGAGATAAAAAATAGAAAAAATATTTTTTTTAACAAAAAACAGGTTTAGTTTATTTCATCAACATATCATAATCTTAAAAAAAAAAGAAATTAGATAAATTTAAGTATATTTTTAATAAAAAAATAATTTTTTTACTTTATTTTTTATTTTTTTTAATAAAAACGGACGCTGATGGCCGGCTCTACTCTTTTGTTTCATGCATTAGGGTATATTCATGACATATGACTAGTTTGGTCCACCATTTGATGGGTTTTTTTCAAAAAGCTAAATACGGAAAAAGCACAAAAAGTAATTTGTCTTTTTGTACTTGTTTTTGCCTTTTTGTTTTATTTTGTTGGATATAATTAGAATTTCATATATTACATGGTAGTTGCTAACTAAAAGTGGCTGGCTGAAATGATAGAAATTTCGTCAGCCAATCAATTTAGACCAAAAACTTGACGAATAGATTAATTTTTCAAAGAATGAAAAACTTATGGAATGATTCATTGTTTTTTTTTTAGAAACCAAGGATTATTTTTTAAAGCCTTTGAAATTTTGTCAGCAATTTTTTATTCTTTAACCAGAAGTTTGGGTCATTCAAACTAATTGAATCAATTTATAATAACTCCTTAAAATAAATTTTTTTTTTTTTTTTTTTTACTTCTGAGTTTTACCTTTTTTTGTTTTCATAAAAACAGAAAAAAAAAAGAAAAAAAACAGAGCATCACCCAAACAGAGCATCACCCTGGGTGGGCTCAGAGTTTTTTACTAACACAAGGCGCTGGAATTTGGAGTTGTGCGAATATCTAACAAACAAAAACCTGGTGATTCCTTACGAGAAAGAAAATCTTCTCAGCGTCTGAAGCCTGGGAGAGAACCCAGAATGCTCTTTTCTCTCTCACTCTCTCAACAATCTCAAACGGTCAGCTTCCTCCTCTCGATCTAGTTCTTCTTCTTCTTTTCTCCATTTAGTCTTTGATCAATTGAATTTTAATCTGGACCTTCAACAATAGCAAATCTGAATTTCAGTTCAGTCTCTAAGAAAACTGGGTTTTGCTTCGGCTACTGGATATATATTCTGGGAAACGTTTTTTGGATTTTGGGTGATTGCAGATCCGAATCCACTAGACATGGGGTTGAATTTGAGTATCTGGAAAGTAAATATAGGTGGAGGATTGAGAACACTGATGGAATCGGATTGATTTGGGTTTTCAATTTTGTTACTGGAGACTTGGGTTTTCTTTCGAAAGTAGTTTGGAGTTTAGAGTAGTGGATTTAAAGTAGTTTGAGTCGAAGGATTTGAGAATTGGGTTTGTGATGGTTTAAAAAATTGTTTGGAGTTCCGAAACTCTTCGTGGGTATTATGGATATGGGTTTCATTATTGCAAAGATTTGAGAGTTGAGTTTCAAGGAATTGGGTTTCAGATTCTGTGGAGAAGCGTTGTTTTTTTTTTTTTTGACTTGGAGAATTGTTTGGTGGTTTTGGGTGCCTGGAAGAGGTGCTGTAGTCATGTTCTATGGTTCTGTGGCATGGGACCCTTGGCTCATTGTTGCCCAAATTGTTTGCCTTCAATGCTTATACTATCTCACTCTTGGAGTATTCTTGACAATCCTTGTCGGGACTCGCGTGTCTAGGATGAGCCTGGTGTATTTCTTTGATTATGCCACTGTCACTACCTCTACAGTAACCGGCTGGTCTGTCATTGCTTCCTTCCTGCTCAGCTCGCTTGCAGGGTAAGAATTCAATTTCACATTTATTTATAATTTCATAACTTAGATCCTTTGCTTTTGATATCTCTAGCTCAAATAGGAATCTTAGTTTTTATTTCCATTCAGCACGACATTTCTAAATTATGAGTAGTTAGAAATATTTGTGGAGTTCTATCCCCTGCTTTTTACTTTCCAACTCCTTAAGTTTGTGTGAGTTGTTATGCATGGTATGATGCAAACATGATGTTGTTATTACCAAACCTTTATTAAGTGCGATAAACTACATGATTCCATTTTGGTTAAACTGCTCAATCTATATTCTTGTTATTTTTTACGCCAAAATGTCATCTACCATTGTACTGCGCATGTTCTTTTCATCCTTCTGCTAATCCTAGTTTGCCTTAAACTGAATCACATTTTACTGGTTCAGAGGTCAGATTTTGTTATCAGTTGTTAAATCATGGAAGTTGGATTTCTCTTATCTTTTCGTTGAGCAATTCGGAGGCTTTCTTCTCATCAAAAGCCTCTAGCTCAGCTTTCCAGCAAGTTGTATTGACTACTCTGTTCATAGTTTAGGCCATTCAGCTTCCTATTTGAGCTCTGCTGCTGACTCTTCTGGCTTTTTCGAGCTTTCCTGCATATTGTCTAGACTCATTCACATGCTCTTCTAGCCTCCCAACCTTCTGTTGTGGCAGTTTCTCTCTGTTACGCCTATTCACTTGCTGCTCATGTTGTTTTGGACTGCTTGCATGCATTTTTAGTCATTCAACATTACATCTAGACTTGAAAAATAGTTTTTGTCATAAATGTTACTAACATCTCAACTGGATAGCCTTTTTTCAATAGCATGTTCTAAATATTAATAAGAGGAGTAATGCTAAAGGTCCCTCTTGTGTCTCTCCAAAACTAATGTGGCTTTTAAAATCACTATTGGATCAAAATCCAATAGTGATATATCATAAATCCAATGGTGATTTTAAACACTACATCATTTTTTAGGGGGACACAAGAGGGACAAAATGGGAACCTTTAGCATTACTCATATAAGAGATCCTTTTTTTTTTTTTTTTTTTTTTTAAAAAAAATCAGGTCTCACCCTACTGTTGAATTGAACAAATAGTTATACTTTCACTTTCAAACTCAAGAAATAACTCCTTATATCTTGCAAAATCAGTCACATACAAATCACCTTGTTGAAGAATATACAACTTGTCAAGACGATCATCCTAAAGATCTTGAGGACAAATTTTGTCTCTAAGAAGAGCCTTACCCTCTTCCCAAATCAAATTACTTGTGTAGGATCTCCCACGATGTGAAAACATCATGCGGAACCTTGCATTGCTACCATTTTGATGTAGTATGGAAGCTGTAGTGAGCTCTGATACCAAGTTGATGGGAAATTCAGTACTAGATCAGTTTTCTTGATAAGCTCTTGAAGACTATTTGGATGGGTTTTGATGTTTAAGGACTTAGGATGGTTATATTGAATCTTGAATGCATTTATGACTTTTGGTATGAAAACGTGAATTGAAAGGAAAAAGAAAAGGGAGATAAACCCTGGCTAATCACCTAGGTTTCCTAAGCAATCACACCTAGGGGGGAGAAGACTTCACACCCTGAAAGCAAGAAATGCTGCTGGAAGTTTATTGAAAGCAATCCATCAACATTTTAATAGAATACATAAAAAAAAAAAAAAAAAAATCAGATAGTCTATTTCCAATCCTCATCTTACAAAGATTGAGATTCCGAAATATAACAGAAAAATAAATACAAGAATTTCTAAACCAAGTTGGAAACTACTAAACCTAATAGAAAAAGAAATCACAAAAGAAAACACAAAACATAAAAGAAGACTCATTGGCCTCTGTTACAACCCATTTCAGCAAGATTTGAGATTACTAGATTACCCCTATTCTAATAGAACTTCATTAAAACTGAAGGAAATACCAAATAACATAAAGAAACTTAAAAGATAAGACTTAATCGTGACTGGAATAGCTTAGGAAGGGTGCCAATTAGGTCCCACATTAAAAATAGCTTAGGATGGGCGCAACTCTAGTACATAAGAAGTATACAAGAGAAAACCCCTTTAATGAGAAAACGAAGAACAATCTCTTTCTTTTGTGTTGAATAGCATTCTTTACAACTTTTGTGCTAGTTATAAACTTTACAATATTTCATTTCTGATCATATATAAGCTGTAAACTTGAGAACTGACAAATATTTTCCTACATTTGGAATCATGACTATAGTGCTTCTTGTGACTTCTCAGAATCTAGAATCTCTCGGTGTTTAAAAAATACCATGGGTTCAAGATGTCCTTGTGTGTTGTGCACATAGATTTTCCATTTGGTTGATGTGATACTTTGTGCTAGTTACTTTTTGTAGACTAGGGTTCTAGAACTGACAAATGCTGGCTACCCAGGAGGGAAGAAAACAAAAAATGTTGGCCATTTTTAATTTAGTTGAATGCAGGATCCTTCCCCACACTTTCTTTCATATTGGTGGTAGAAGCTGTGCCAGTATTTGCTGTCATCCCATAATGTCTCCAACTTTTGATGGACATACATTTAGCTGGTTTGTAGTTACATCTTCTTGTTAATGAAATTGGGTATTCATGAGGATACATGGCGATTAAAATTTTATTTACATGGACTGGGTCCCTGTCTTTATGGTATTTTGTGCTTTTAGAGGCTGTATTTATGTGTTGATTAGACTTGGTTTTCTGCTTTGTAAAGGTGCCCTATACCTTTAAAAACTTTTTATGCTAGAATTTCCATAAAACTAGATCTACTATGCAGTACGTGGTGGTGTATGACTTTGAGATCCTTTTAAGATGAATTGAAAATGGCACCACTGTAAAAGTCAACTTAAATGTTTTTTTGTTTATCAGAAATGCTAAGCCTAAAGGTTCCCCCCCCCCCCCCCCCCGGGGTCTCTTTCTGCATTCACAAAGTAGATTTTAATCTCACATGCTAAAGATTGCTATGAAATCAATGTCATAGAAACAAAGGAATCTAGCAAAACTTAGAATGGTTTGTAGATGTGTATTATCTTGGTAAATAGCTAAGAAAATACATAGTAGTTTTTTCTTTATTCAGCAAAAAGAAAAAAAAGTAAAGATAGTTTTCTCTTGTTGACTAGCAAATCTTTCTTGTTTATGCAGAGCTGGATTTATGCTTTATCTGATTGAGAGGTCAATAAAGTGCTTAGATTTTTCAGCCACTGTGTACATTATCCATCTTTTCATATGCATTGTATATGGAGGTTGGCCTTCCTCCATAACGTGGTGGGTTCTGCATGGTACTGGAATTGCAGTGATGGCTTTGCTAGGTGAACGTCTGTGCATGAACCGTGAACTGCAAGAGATTCGCATTCCCACTAGAAACCGTTCGAGTAAGGACTTTTCTTCTGTGTACATTACTTATCAAGAAAAATGCTCTTTCCAGCTATTTGTTTCATAGCTGAAAGAGATTTTGTTAAATCTGTTCTTGTTACATAGTTCAATATCAAACAGTGGCTGCTGACTACTTTTTAGTGGGGATTAGTTTCTAATCTGTCATTTATGTTAGTCTGGTACTCAACTTCATGTGCATGTTGTTCTGCTGATGCTGTTTTATACTCTGTTGGGTCTGCATATTAGCTTGTGAATTGTGAATTGTGATACTATTTATGCTTAATGTTTGAATTTGCACTTTGAGTTGTTTCTTTTTAGTTTAATAGTTAGAAAATGACAGAAGCAATGCTCTGTCATAATTTTTATTACCTTAAAATAATCTATGTGCAGACATATATGCTTGTAATAGGGAATAAAACTTTAAACTTCTGCAATTCTTCTTTTCATCTTGATGCCTATCTTATTGTGTCTTCTCTTGGGCAATTTCCAATTGTTGATTTCCTTGTGGGTTGACAACAGCCTGTATGCATGATCTCAAGAGCCATCAATTTATATAATTGGTGGGAGTTCACTGTTGTATTTCTGTCCAGCACTCGTTAAATATATACTTGTTCACTTGGTTTTGATTATGGTATACTATAGTTTGATATCCCTTCACATGCACAGAAGAAATTGTTGGTTGATATGTGTATTTATTTGATTAGTGATAAGAACAGTAAAATTTTGACTTCTTCTCTCTGGTTGAATCCTTGTGCATCCAATTCTTGAGTGCCACAATTCAGTTATTATATGCTTATTTTACCACGCATCGGAAGTTGGTTCGTCCCATGTTATGTGTAGGACTTCTGGGAGCCCATTGATCTTTGTAAACCTCTAAACATGAGTCTTTATTCTCAACCGTATTTTGGGACAAGGGATAACAGTGTTTGAATCTTTATATTCTGTAAATAGATTGATCCATCTTTTTGAGAGTCAACCGCCAAAAGCAAATTGAGATAGACCTTCATTTTATCAAAAGTGTACTCAGTGATTGAAAAAAAGAAAAAAGAAAAGAGGAGTTAAGTACCAATTGTCAATTAGTTCTCATCCTGGAAAAATTTAAGAAAAATATTTTGAAGGAGATGCTGATGCTTCACTTTGGAGAGGGAGAAAAAAGGGGTGGGTAGTTGATCCAAGTTTGGTATATCCACCTTATGGTCCTTATCCATTCTAGATGGACTCTTTTACACTTAAATAATCAGGTTCATGCTTAGAAAAAAAAAATCAGGTTCATTATTTTAAGTCCATTTTCAAAATAAAACAGGTTTGTTGCTTTAAAAGTCAGATTAATTATTTGTTAAAACTTAGGGTATGTTTGGTGCGCAGAATGACTATTTCATTGGAAAAATGAATAGCTTTTATTAGGAAGGAAGAATGTGGAACATAATTGCCTCGGTGTTTATCCTTATCATCTACTCTAATGCTTAGAATAGTCGTTCTTCATGGGCCATGAGAATGTCTATTGTTATACCCGAGATATGATTAGAGGATTTTACAAA
>FXXK01001298.1:0-15136 GCA_900184695.1 Betula pendula
AATCACTTTTTTAAGGGATCATTACTCTAATTGTTGCATAAAGCAATTTGATATATTCATCCATTCTCAGTCAGATGGCATCTATATATATTATTTATAGAGGAAAATACAGCTTAATATGAAAATAAATTGTAACAAACAAGCAATTGTATATAGAAGGAAATAAGTGTGATATCCAAGCAAAAGAAAATCGAGAAAATTTGGGGATATTTTGGAGATCTTATCATTCCCGCCATTCAAAACAATCTTGTCCTTAAAATTGATTAGTAATAAAACATGTCTCCAATACTGTCCTCGATCCCATGGCGGCCACCATATCTTAATTAAATGTAGTGTCTTAGGAATGAAGGGCGATAGAAACAGAACCATAGAAGAATTTTGAATCAACATTATTCTTCTAAGACATGTCGTGGACCCTCACAATTTGGAGTAAGCACTTCGTTGTAGTTACTGGACTTTGTTGCATCAATTCATTTTCAATAAAGCCTTGCCAAATTAGATCATAGCTTGCTTATTCATCCGATTGTAGAGATGATATCTCAGCAAGTTGTTTATCCATGTTGGACCCTAGATTCACTAAGGATCATTTATCTTCCTCTTCCAACATCGGACCCATTTCTCCTTTTTATCTAAACATTCTAATGGAAGGAACTCCAAATCCAAAACTTCTACATTTGCCACCGTTGACTCCTTCGGCATTGGTAGGATTTAAGCAAGTTAGTGTAGGAGATGAAATGCTTTGGCCCGTTAGTTGATTGCCTACTTTGATTATTTGGCAAGTTGCCTAATCAAGTCTATCCTCCTTCCACCTTGCAAATGAAATAGTAGCTCTCATGGTTCGGGGTTAGCCAGCCTTGACTTATCGTTGGATTTCCGATTGGAGTCCTTCAATGAATGTCTCCTCTACCTGTACTTCGAACTAGGGATGTAAACGAGTCAAGCTCACGCGAGTAGTGGCTGTGCGAGCTCGGCTCGTTACACTGTACTCAACCTCAAGTATTAAAACCCTGACTCGGCTCGACTCGGCTTGCCAAGGGAAAAACATTGTGCGAACTCGAGCTCGAGCTCACCCATTAGCCGAGCCGAGTGCGTTATCGAGTATTTGGCTTGACTCGGCTCAAGTATATTTTTTTATAAAAAATTAATTAAAAAGAAAAAACCAGGCGAGCCTTGCTCCACCAAGCACAGCAGCCGCTCGCAACACCACCACTCCACTGCACAATACTGAGTATATATGGCCACCTCTAACAATACTAAAAAAAATATTGTAACAACATGCATTTCAGAAGCTTAGAAGAAGAAAAAGATAGAGAAGACGAAGAAAAAAAACAAGAGAGAGAGGCGTTAAAGCATTTCAAAAACTTTTAGAAGAGAAAATAAAAAAGAGGAGAAGAGGATGCTGAAAGTAGAAGATGAAGTTGGAGAGAATATTCATGGGGCGTCAGTTGGGTGGAAAGGCGCGGGAAATCGGAGAGGGAATATGTCACCTAGGTAATAGGATGCTATGGGGAAAATGTTGCGACATGTGGTTATTTATTAACAGTGGTGATATACATAGGAAGAATGGCGTCCATTGATTAATTTTTGGTGTGGCATGTGTGTGTTTTCCATCAGGAGTGCTTTTTTTTTTTTTGTAGTTGATCCAAGGAGTGGCATTCAAACTGATTTTCTTTTTGATTGCACTGGCCAACTTTGAAAATTGCACGACTCATTAGAAGCTACTAAAACATTTGAGGTTGCTGATACAATACATGTTACTTATTAGTCTTATCTACTCCACTCTATTTATTTAATTTTTTGTACAAGTTAGGAATATCTCTTTAATTAAAGAGTTCATATCGGTTGTGTGGTAACCAAAATTTTCAAACTTTCATATTACCTCAACTATTTATTTATTATTTTTTCTATACCTCAACATTTTTAATCAATCTTTTTAGGATGCTTCTTAAACTTTGACACTCACACACATATGTAATATATTCTCTTGTCATTTCTCCTGCTTGCGGAGTATACAATACTCAATTTGACATTATCATGGTATAATTTATAATTTGTTTATATAATTATATACTTAATCATAGCTCTTAGCCTAAAAAATATAAAATTTGATTATAAATTAGACTTAAGCAATAATAATAATAATACTTAAAGAACCAGCCTATACTTTGTATGGGGCTTACGCGGAGATACAGAGGGGGTATTCTCTCGAGGCCCATGCTATATATTACGAATTTAAACTATAAAATTAATAAAATTATTGCTTATGAGGTGTGGATTATGAATTAGCATATAAATATAAATATGATTATGTAATATACTTATAATTTCATTGTTTAATATTTATAGCTTAATTTGTAATTATGTGAATTCATACTTATAAAAATATGATTATATGATTATAGTTTAAACTTATAGTAATTTGTAATTATATATATTTACTAATTATGACAACTAATGAATTAAAAATCCATAATAAGTAGATATTATGTAATTTTAAAATCTAGTCATCATGATCTTAGATCATTGTGATCTAACGATTCCTATAATATTTGATCATATGATTATATTCATATGATATAATGATTTTATGGCACACTATTAATTCTTATGATCATATGATTATTTGATATAAATTCTAATAATAATATTTATTTGTAATTATAAGAAACACATTGTTAATTCTAATACTAATAATTTAATTTGAAATTATATGAATCACATTATCATTGTATATGAATAATATGATTAAGTATAAAAAATTTTATTAGATCATATAATGAAATATTAAAATTGTTGATTAATGATCATTAGATACTTAATCATTACAACATATGATCATATGATAATATAATATAAGATATACTTCGTCATATGATATTTTAACAATCATATGATTATTATTATCAATAGATCATATAACATAAATTATTGAATTAAACTTAATAAATTTATAACATATAAGTTATATACTATTATATATATATAATATATATATTATATATATTAATATATGATAGTCGAGCTAATAATCAAGCCGAGTTTTTATGGAGTTTATATCGTTTAATAATCGAATCGAGTTTAACTGAGCCGAGCGCGAGCGAGTTTGCGGGTAGCTTTGTTAATTTACAGCCCTATTTCGAACCAATTATAAGTGTGATTTGATAATAGCTTATGTATTCCGCAATTATTGATGTAACGCCTGAGGAATTTAAATCACATTATGAAACTAAATGATATGTGTTTGGAAAACATTATCATCTAGATTTTGTAATTGTTTTAAAAACGTTTATGAAGTTTGAGAGATTTTTAAACAACCTTTAAAATCTCTTTAGAAAATTAATTGTTTTTCTAATGACCGATCTTGTAAGTGACAGAAACTAGGACAAGCAGAGTCAATTTGATTCAAACTGAAGCCCGTTGTGTTTGTATCGGAACCCTTTATAATATGATAGATTTTCGATAAAAGTCAATTTATTGAATTTTTAGGCACAAGGATGACTATTCATCTGCCTACGTCGAACTTTTGACTCGGGCTTTATTTCTAAAAACAGAGTTTCACACTTATGTTTTTAAGCATGAATGGACTCCATTTAGCATATAAAACGTTTTCACTTTCATTCGGTGAAGTCAGAATTCATTTCCGAGACAGTTAACTTTTTTGTCTAAAATTGGGTCTTAAGTCTTGAATTTAATTGAAATTGCTCAAAATTACTATTGAAGGCCGGCCATGGCTTGTCTAGACACCATGGGGTGTTGACACATAGGTTATGACATTAGAAATTAAAGCAAGATTAAAATGGTAAAGTGACAAGTGTAATGATTGAAAAGTATGATATTTTGGAAAGTTTGCATCCAATTTGGCTTCATCCTCTTTCTCCCCTCTAGGTGGCCGAACCCTATGGACCAAATTTCCCTTGGACATGTCTATAAATAGAAGGCAAGGGGTGTGGGTTCACTCATCCATTTCTTGAAATGTCCACATTCCTCCATTTCTCACCAAATTCGGGACCTTAGTGTTCTTGTTGGAGTTTTTGTGCTACCACCCTGACAGCCATACAATACACTCATACTTGAGTCTAGATGATGTCCTAGTGCTTGGAAATCAGTTTGGATAGCTTTTGAGGTAAGCAACACTCACCTCTCTCCATTTTGTTCAAAACCGGCTTCTAGGAGGATTTTGTGTTCTGTTCTTGGCAGCTACTTGGGATCTTCTTGGGAGGTTGTAAAATCATTTTAAAACATCATTCCACTGCCCTAGAGTCATTGGAATCATTCAAGAACTTCAAACCCTCAATTTAGCAGCCATTCGGCCACTAGGTGTGTTTTTAGTGGATTTTTACTCCACCTTACTTTGATGCATGTTCTCAAGTTATTTGATGTGTCTTTGATATATATTTATTATATACTTTATATGGATGAAGTTTAAGGACCCTATGTGCTCAAATAACTAAAAAAATGAAAAAAGCATGGAGCTTGTAAAGGAACTTGTTAACTATATTTTTTGTTAACTATGATGTTTGTTTTAAATCATATGGTAAGTCAATGATTTAATTCATGTTTGGACATTATGTACACCAAAAGTCTTAACTATGCTTTAGTGTTCAAACATGAAGTTTAGTGTGGACCTGCTTTAAGAGATTTCTAACACTAACTCCTTATTGCTATCGAGATCCTCATGACACACCCTAATTTAGGTGGACCATGGGTTTATATTATTTTTATGGTTATTAACGAACCTCATGATAAACCCTTACTCTAGTGGGAATGTTCATGGGTTGCACTTGAATGACTAACTATTTGTTAAAATAAAACCTCATGATAAGCCCTTACTAAGGTGGGGATGTTCATGAGTTTAAAATAATTTGGATGACTGACTATTCGTTAATTTATTTTCTTGAGATATGCTCTAACTTCTGTGGGGTATTCACGGGTTAATATATTGGATGATTAAACTATTTGTCAAACGGGATCCTTATGGCGTGTCTTCACTTTTGTGGAATTCCCATAAGTTAACAATTTGAGGACCACAAGGACTATACATATATGATGGGACTATATATGTAACGCCCCAAGAATTTAACTAACTTGTAATTAAATTCATGGTTCGCCTCCCAGTCTTAATATCTGATTAAGGCTCAAGGATACCTCTATTCTCATCGTGAAGAGGGAATATGTAAAACACTGGCTTGAGGATCACCTTATACACATAATTAACCATTAAAAAGAGGTTAACCCGGAGTATAATGTTCATAGGGCGTAAAAACAATTAACTGGTAACTGTCTGGATTCTCAATTAAACATTTATCAGAGTAAACAGTAGAATAGTTGATTTGAGTGCATAAATAATAAACAATTCTATCATCAATAAATATAGGCACAGAGCTTCACATTTAGAAAATCAAACCTGAGTACATCAACTGCTATCTCGATACTAAAATCTTGTTGAGAGTCCCAACTGATCAAATCCCTGAGGGTTTACAAAATACCAAAGAATTTTACTAGAAAAAAGTAACTGTGTAAGTCGGCTAACTTAAAAATCAAATTATTTTAAAAGATGTAAGGTATAAAATTAATATAAAAAAGTAGTTATGAATTATACATGATATTTTCACAAATTGCAGGTCCAATCTCCGATATTATGTCCTTTGACAAAAATGATGATTTAATTTTAAAAGAAGGAATATAATCTCGACAATTAAACACCTATATCTCATATGTAAGAAATATGTTCAATGAATACAATATAAATAATCATATGTTAAGAATATGGTCTACCCGATACATTACTCCCTCTTAGTAGGGTTAACGCATTCAAAAGGACTTATGATACAACTCTGGTTCCCCGGACATTGCACAAACATACTTTCTTATACTAGCAGTCCGACCGAATGGTTGCCCACACTGACTAGCAAAACTGCAACTAGTGACCTACTCAAAGAATGGTGCGCTGTTACAAAACTTAACCATTGGATCCAAGGTCCTCTTCATAAAATAAAATTATTTGACCATAGAATCAACTTGTATTAATGTAAGACCATGACCGTTCTACCGTATGAACTAGTGTACCATAACCTTACTTTACAAGTATTGTTCATTTAATAAAAAATCGGGGAATATATAAGCAAATAACATCATGTCATAAAAATGGTAAACTTGATAATATAGGGAAACATGCTCAGTCATATGATATATTGATAAGCCTTGAATGTTATGCATTCAAGCCCCTTAACTTGCATTTGTTAAACCTTAGTTATTTTGTAATATAATATTTTGTCGTGTTTTTGTGTTTGTTAGTATTTTCAGGTCTTATGGATAAGGTTACTCTACATCATGGAATTCCTCAATATATGCCAACTTCCTCACATGGCTCGAGCTACTTCATCATTTGGCTCGAGCGATATATGCTTTACTTGGCTCGAGCGATCTATACTTATGGCTCGAGCTAAGCTGATCCAGTTAGAGTCTGAAATGCGATCTGCGCCGAATTTAGAGGAAAAGAGGATCCTAGAAGACCTGGTCAGTGCGAGAACAGTTCTGGGATCCCTCAAAATGAGTGTTGACTCGATTGTACTGAGAGATGAGAGATTGAAGGTGAGAGAATCCCTTGAAAAGAGGGATTTGAGAGTGAGTTGAGGGATTGATATAGGGTTGGACTTTTGTAATCAGAGGAGGGAATTTCGTGGGCAGCAAAGGCAGAACTTCTGAGTTCATCGTGAGGTTTGTCCAGCAGCACAAGAACACTCCAGGAGATGTCTTTCTCTAATCCAATAGAGAATTTCAACTCCTCTATGAGTGGCTAATCCCTTTCTTCATAGGGAATTGATGAAACCTTCTCCAAATTCCATGATGTAATTTGTATCCATTGTTGGATTTTCCAGAATTACGCATGATTGATTTTTTANAAAAAATTTTAGAGAGTTAACATAAAAGCCTTTTAAATCATCATCACATAGTTTTGAAATCATAACATAGCTATAGCTTGTGTAAAACAATGAAATACAACATAAATAAGAGTATGGATTTGAAGGTTAACATTAGAGAATATAGTCTCCTTCAAATGAGAGTCTTTCCTAAAAAATCTTCCTCAAGCCTTTGATAAGTGGTTTCTGGAAGTTTTGGATCGAGCATAAATGAATTCCTCAAGGGGTAGGGGTGTATTTTATGGGGGAATGGGGTGAAAAGCTGGTTCCCTACGTAAAATCCATTTTGGGATATTATCGAACGTTTGATATACGACATCAAACGTTTGATTTATTTATATCATAGAATTTAGGGTTTCTCATCAAACGTTTGATGAAGATACTGAATGTTTGATAAAAGCACATCAAACGTTCCATAAAAAGCATCGAATGTTTGATGTTCGTACTGACACATTATGACCATATGAAATCTTTGCAGAGAACGTGACTATATTGTCCAACATCGAACGTTTGATGATTGCATTTTCTGAATAAAAATATTATTTAAATTCTTTATAAAAATGAGGGAGTATATTTTAATCAAATCTTTTGTCAAATAATATGAAAACAAATCATTTTTCAATATTTTGGGACATTACAATATATATACGAGTATATTTATGGATGACCCAATAAAATGATGAAGTGATGGATAATAATAGATAGAAAGAGCAAAGGGTCCTGAGACAAACTTATTATTGATGACCGGGTACTAATATATATAATCTATGTATGAATATTGTTATGNAAAATTTTTTAGAGAGTTAACATGAAAGCCTTTTAAATCATCATCACATAGTTTTGAAATCATAACATAGCTATAGCTTGTGTAAAACAATGAAATACAACATAAATAAGAGTATGGATTCGAAGGTTACCCTTGGAGAATATAGTCTCATTCGAATGAGAGTCTTTCCTCAAAAATCTTCTTCAAGCCTTTGATAAGTGGTTCTGGAAGTTTTGGATCGAGCAAAAATGAATTCCTCAAAGGGTAGGGGTGTATTTTATGGGGGAATGGGGTGAAAAGCTGGTTCCCTATGTAAAATCCATTTTGGGACATGATCGAACATTTGATATACAATATCAAACGTTTGATTTATTTATATAATAGAATTTAGGGTTTCTCATCAAATGTTTGATGAAGATACTGAATGTTTGATAAATGCACATCAAACATTCCATAAAAGCATCAAATGTTTGATGAAGATACTGAATGTTTGATAAATGCACATCAAACATTCCATAAAAGCATCGAATGTTTGATGTTCGTACTGACACATTATGAGCATATGCAAACTTTGCAAAGAACGTGACTGTATTGTCCAACATCGAACGTTTGATGATTGCATTTTTTGAATAAAAATATTATTTAAATTTTTTATAAAAATGGGGGAGTATATTTTAATCAAATCTTTTGTCAAATAATATGAAAACAAATCATTTTTAAATATTTTGGGATATTACAATATATATGCAAGTATATTTATGGATGAACCAATAAAATGATAAAGTGATGGATAATAATAGATAGAAAGAGCAAAGGGTCCTGAGACAAACTTATTATTGATGACCGGATACTAATATATATAATCTATGTATGAATATTGTTATGCAATGAAGAAGTTATTATTTTGGAGAAAAAAGAGTAAGTACATCCATGTACTAACTGATAGTGACACTATGTTCATTTATATTTAGTTTTTGTTTTATTCATATGCATGTTGTATATCTGTTCATGAAATGCATGCTGTGTAAAAAAGAATAATAAGCTGAGGAGATATCAATAAACAAAACTGATAAGGTAGCAGGAGGGATGGCTGAACCAATGGATTGAAGAACTGTGTTCATAAACCCGATAATAAGAACTAATGCTGGAACCGTAGGCTTCTAGTGCAAACATGTAAACTTTATAAGTGGGAAAAATAACAGTCAATAGGACGGATTGGTATTGAACCTACCAGGAGAGGAATGTAATGCATATTGCATCTAAAACTGAACGAAGCCTTCACAACGTTGCATATACATTCATTATATATGTCATCTTGTATTATTTAATAAATCAATGATCTATTGTATTTGGATTCAATAGACTTACTTATTTGTCTATGTAAATGTGATGAGGTCATTTTTGCATAGATCGTGATGCAGGAAGTGAAAGCGATGGTCCTTTTGCCAGTTTTGATGGCTTTTAGCTAAAGCTTCTGCAAGGATGAAGTTAGTTGATAGCTAAAGATTATGCTTACGGTTTTTTCCCTCTTTTTTTGTTTTTATCTTTTTTTTTTCCCTTTTTTTTTTTCTTCTTTGAAACAAAATTACTCCTAAATTACCAAAAAAAAAAAAGGATAAGGATTATCTTATTCCAGCAACCAAAATTACTCTCATGCTAACACCAAATTAGTGAAACACAATCTCTACATTGGAACCAGTTATCCTCATACTAGAATAAGAATATAGAAACATGCCTGAATGATTTTAAGCTTGCAACCAAAAGCCACCTTCTTTCCAAATTAACTCGCTTAGAGCATCTCCAAGAGATTAGCTAAATGCTCAATATTATCTATATTTATTTAATTTGGACCACTTTTTTTCGACCAGCAGGTTATCTTCCCATGCTCTAAAATGCACTTGTAGCTACAGTGATTCGCAACCACTGCTGAATCACTGTAGCAAAATTTAAATAAAACTCACAACTTACTTTTTCGTTTTTTATTGTCTCTCACCTACACATTTCTTCATGCCAGCCCCATCCCCTTTTGTTAAAGTTATGCATCCTGAATTGATGCATTCCCTTATGTTAAAGTTCTTCACACCTACCCCATCTCCTTTTCTTCTTTTAGCTAAAGTTTTGCATCAGTCATCTGAACGCCTCTACATCAATTCTTCTTATTTTGCAAGGGCTCTCATCCTCGTCTTCACGTCCACCAGGTAGTTTTAATCATTTTCATCGTCTCTCTCTCTCTCTCTATAGTTGTGCTTCATTTTTGCTTCTTTCTTGGATAATTGTTCAAATGTTTTCTCTTGGATAATCTAGCAGACATACTGTTTAAATCATTCTCAGATGTTCTTGGATAATCATTCTCAGTCAGGTTATAACCTTGTTGGGTATAAAAAATAATGTCATTCACTTCAGCATTCAAGTAATTATTGTAACCATTGCTAAATAATAATAGTAATGCCATTTTCTTTTCCACATTCACATTATTTCGATCCTAACTAGAAAAAAAGAAAAGGAAAAAAAACTATGTCCATGTTAGGGAACTTTTATTTGAGAGAATGGAAGATAGTTTGGCCATTACATTTAGTTTGAAGAGTTGTATTGAGCTGAGAAGTTTAGAATGTATGTTTGCCAGATTACTTCAAACAATATTCAAAAATAAAATATTGTTTGAAGTAAATGGTTGAAGTAAATGCTTGATGATTGAGTGCAGTAAATGCTTGAAGGAGGATGTTGAGTTGGGTTGGAAGAAAACTAATTGAATTAATTAGCTTTTGAAGTAAATGATTGGAAGTAAATTCATGGAGTGTTTTTTGGTGCAGTAAGTGCTTGAAGCCCGATTGTGCATTTGATATTATGTTGCAGTAAATGCTTGAATCTGATTTAAATGGTTGGAAGTAAATATTGTTTGGTAAATTTAAATGCTTTTGAAGTAAATGCTTGAAGACTCAAATGTTTCGTGGAATATTTTTTGGTGCAATAAATGCTTGAAGCTTGATTGTGTATATTGATATTGTTTGAACTAAATGCTTGAATCTGATGTAAATGGTTGGAAGTAAATGTTGTTTGGTAAATTTATAAGGGAAAATTCACAGAAGCCCCCTGAACTTCCACGCGATTGAAGAACCCCCCTCAAACTCTGACTTCTCTCATTTTCACCCCTCGAACTTCCAATTCTATCATAAGACCCCTTCCGTCTGTTTTCACCGTTAAAAATTTTTAAAATTCTAAAATACCCCTGTATTTTAAACAAAAAAAAATTATAAAAAAAATCTAAACCCTGAAATGAGGGGATATTTTGAGAATTCAAAAAATATTTAACGGTAAAAACAGACGGAAAGGGTCTTATGATAGAAATTAAAAGTTCGAGGTGAAAATGATAGAAGTCAAAGTTTTGAGGGGGGTTCTTAAATCGCGTGGGAAGTTCAGGGGGCTTCTGTGAAGTTTCCTAGAGAAGTTAAGAAATTTTGAAGTAAATGCTTGAAGACTCAAATGCTTGTAATAGTGTGATATCGATTATTTGAAGGAGGATGTTGAGTTGGTTTGGAAGTAAATGCTTGAAGTAAATTGATTAGCTTTTGAAGTAAATTCTTGTAGTAAATGGCTTTGAAGTAAAATGCTTGAACACTGTATCAGTAAATGCTCGAGTGACCGACCATTGCATTAGTAAATGCTTTTAAAGTAGTTTGTTCAGAGAGTTTACAATTTATTTCCAACTGAACACTTCACGAGTTCAAGTATAAATTTTCTTGCATAAACATAAATTTGCCCAGTAAGAAAAATGGCTCGTGATCCTGTATTAAAAATGATCATTGAAGACTCTAAATCCGATGATGAATTGGAACTGTTTAATGCTATTTTTTTGGCAATACAAATTTCAATGGAGAGGGAGAATCCAGATCACGTCGTGGTTCTATTCCAAAAAGCATATTCATGGATCGTGGTCATTTACAAGGCCATCACAAGCTTTTTCTCAATTATTTTGCTGATTTACCAGTATATCCTCTAATATTATTTCGAAGGCGATTTTCAAATGCATCGTGATCTTTTTCATCGTATTCAATCTGCGGTAGAAGATTATGATCCGTACTTTGTCTAGACAAGAAATTGTGCTAGAACACTTGGTTTAACTTCTATTCAAAAGATTATAGCCGCACTATGAATGATCCCTTATGGAGTACTAGCTGATTATGTGGACGAGTATGTGCGGATTGGAGAAAGCACCGCAATAGAATCTCTAGAAAAATTTGTTCAAGTGGTGATTTTAATCTTTTCAAACACTTACTTAAGATTTTCAAACATGAATGATGTTGATAAATTGCAAGAAGTTAGGGATAGACGTGGGTTTTCAGGATTGTTGGGGAGCATTGATTGCATGCACTAGAAATTGAAGAATTGCCCAAATGCATGGAAATATATGTTTTCTGGTCATTTTTATGAACCAACAATGATTTTGGAAGCAGCGGCTTCATATGATCTATGGATATGAAACTCTTTTTGGGTTATTGGGTTCTCATAATGACATCAATGTTTTAGAACGGTCTAATGTCTTTTTCGAGCTCGTTGAAGGTCATGCTTCTCCAGCCAATTACTCAGTCAATGGCCATAACTACACAACATGATACTATCTTGCTGATGGTATATATCCGTAGTGGTCAACATTTGTAAAAACAATTTCATGTCCACAAGGAAAAAAAGGTAAAACAATTTGCTGCAACCCAAGAGTCAATAAGAAAAGATGTGGAACATCAATTTGGAGTGCTTCAAGCAAGATTCACAATTGTTCATAGACCTGCACGTGGTTGGAGCTGTGAAACGCTCGAATACATTATAAAAGCTGCATAATAATGCATAACATAATCATTGAAAATGAGCGAAAGACTGATGATGCTATTGACTTTGAATATAAACAAATTGACGAAACTCTCCATGTACAAGTTTCATGCAAGCATACCTCTGGATTTATAGAGTTTATTCAAAGGCATTTGTACATTCTCAGCTGCAATCCAACCTTATCAAGCACTTGTAGCAATTGCATGGTCAAACTTAAGAATTATTAGTTTTATTATATTTTTACCAACTAATAGACCAACTTATTATTGGTCTTATGGTATTTTCCAGCTTATCATGAGCGATCATTTTATTGCAGATCAAAGACATTTATATGAGTTGTATTATAGTGAGCTTTCATTTTATGACTTATATTTCATATATGACATTTATACACCAAATGAAAGGGTCCACCAACATAACGTTTTTTTTCTTTTTTTGTTCAAATTGTTAGCAAACAATTTATGTCCTTTAATTAGTCACAAAATTAATTGCAATTGGTCACCACAGCAGATAAGAAGATGTGATGCAACTTTAATAGATAACCACATCAATTGCAACATCAATATAATAACTAAATTACTTTAATGGGAAAGAATATAATAAAATATGAGTGTTGGTAAGAATATAATAAAAAAAAAGTGAGAAATAATATTTTAAAGAAAGTAGAAAAGATAATAGAGAATCTGTTAAAGCTTGAATAGAAAAAGCAATAGCTAAAATAGATAATTGTATTTTTTGATTATGTATTTTAAAGAAAGCTGCTGAAGATGCTCTAAGATTGCAACCTGATTGCAATGCCTTAGTCTTAGTCTGGAAAAGCCCACTGCACTCGGACTCCAGACACAACAGCCCACTACACGCAACACTTGAACACCACATGCAACACTCAAGTCCCCCGTTAGCCACCATGCCAAACCACATGGTAGCACTAATGCCAACGCACGATGGAATGGAGTAGCACCAAGACCACAATCTTTCTTTTTTATTTTTTTTTGAATGAATTGGTTAAACAAAAAAAAAAATCAAATTGCTTTGCAATGATAGGAACCCAAAGTTTTCTATTGATTGAAAATTAGAAAATCTAGAAATTAAAGAACAAATCGATTGCTTCAAGGGAATCCTCCAATTCTTACATAAAGCAATTGATGTTTTCATTCATTCTCAAGCCATACGACATCTACATCACTTATAAAAGTAAATAAAGCTTAATATGAAAATAAGTGTAACAAGCAAGCAATTGTCTATAGAAGGAAATAAGCGTGACGCCCAAACAAAGGAAATCAAGAATATTGGGGAATATTTGGGGGGAATGCTTGGAGATATTTTGGATAATCATACGTTTTTAACCATGTAATATTAAAAATGAACATACAATTTTAATAATATTTGATGATGTAGCCCGTTCTAGGGGTGTATAAGCAGGACGATTATTAATTGTTAACCGCATAATCACAAATAACCACCTAGGCCCAGGTTGCGGTTACCGGCTATAAGAATTGATAAAAGCAGTTAAAAGCCGGGTAATTGATTTTAATATATATTATATATATTAAAAAAAATAATAATAATTGTTGGGCAGTTTATGGTGATCACCTGCAAAAGAGTACATATAAGCAAAAGAGCTTGTCAGAATGTGCCGGCGGAAGATAGCTCCGATGCTTAAGTCATAAACCAGCTTATGTGAGAGTGATACTCATTAACTCAAGTGGCAGAAAAATATCCTTTATCAGTAAGAAAATTTCCTATATGATATGACCTATATGCCACATGTGTATAGAGTTTATTATCTTTATTTATAAAGATTACGGTGTACGGTAATTTATTCCACAATATGTTAATTAAGGTTGTGGAATCAACTGTAATTGCAAATTGATCTAATTGCAATTAATTTGATTTTATATCAAATCAATTTATTTCTTGATGGGAGGAATAATTAAAGTCTATTATTAATTGAGGGTCCCTGACCTAGCTTATAAATACATAGCCTGTGTATTCCATCAATACGACTTAAAGTTAGGAATAAGTCAAAAGATACCTCTATACTTTAGTTATTGTTATCAGAGTTTCGTTTCAGAGGTTATTTGGTTCGCTTGAGCAAACATGGCTGAAGGTAATTCTAAAACTATTTTACTTTTCCACTGCACATTTAACATAATATATTGTGTATATGCTTATATGTGGTATCAGAGCCTCCTTCAGGCAAATTTGCTCAGCATTAGGATTTTATTATTGTTTCTTGGTTGCATGAGTTATGATTACTCGGTATTTTGATTTTCTGATTATGGGTTTTATTGTGAATGTGGTCGGTTTTAAACTGTGTTTGTTTTCTATGAAACAAATTTCACCACTTGAAACAGCCAATAAGCCCAACACTCTAAGACCCTTATTGCTATGATTCGTTTCTATATGTTCTTGTGGTTTTGTTGGGTTATTGTATCAATATGGCTAACGAATTGATTGATTCAAAGATTGGGTCTTTTATGTATTTGTTTTATAAAATGAAACCATGTGCTGCATCCGTTTGGTCATTGCACATACAAGTACTGTGATGTGAATAGTGTTATGTAAAGGAGCCAACCATTAACGTTAAGCGGTGGCCCTACGTGACCGGCGCATTAGGGAAGATGAA
>FXXK01001298.1:23244-42463 GCA_900184695.1 Betula pendula
AAAAATCACTCAAAACCCAAAGCCCCAATACACCCGTATCTCACCCTCACACAATAGAGGAAAAATAACAATCGGAACTCTGCAATTTTTTTCTTCTCCCTACGCACTACACCATGCGTTCTCCACCTCTCTTTTTTTCTCTCTCCCTTTCTTTTTCCCTCTCCCCTTTTTTTTCTTCACTGCACTGCCGTGCTTCTTCTTGGTGTGTCTTCTCATAAAAGGGCTGCACCCCTTTTATAGAATATCAAAGTCGGTTAAAAGAGAAAATACTTTCTCGGCTTGGACAACAAAACCAACTTAACAAAGGAAAAACCAAATTGAGTGGGAAAAGGAAAGACCATGGTGGGACCCAAGCATTGACTTGATGAAACCAAGTCACAAAAGCCAACAATCTCCCACTTGACTTGAATTCCATCAAGTCTCAAAAGCAAATCTCCTTAGGTCGTCTCCCCTACCTGTCCTCAAGCTTAAAGACCAACTGAAGCTGCGCACAGCTTTAGTTTCTCAACAGTCACACCTTTTGTAAACATGTCTGCAGGATTCTCTGTACCGCGAATCTTCTCAAGTATCAACTGTTTGCTTTCCAGTAGTGAACGTATAAAGTGATACCTCAACTGAATGTGCTTCGTTCTCGAATGATACGCCGGGTTCTTTGCAAAAAAAATAGCACTCTGACTATCACTGTGTAGAACGCTCTTCTCATTCTTCTTACCCAACTCATCCAAGAAACCCTTTAGCCAGACCATCTCCTTTACAGCTTCTGTCATAGCCACATATTCAGCTTCTGTGGTAGAAAGAGCCACAATTTTCTGTAACTTTGAAGCCCAGCACACCGCTGTACCACCCAGGGTATATACAAACCCTGTTGTACTCTTCCTGCTATCAACATCACCAGCCAGATCAGCATCCACGTAGCCCTGCAGCTTCAAATCTGCTCCCGTGAAGCAAAGGGACATATCTGAAGTTCCTCTCAGATATCGCAAAATCCACTTGACTGCCTCCCAATGCTGTTTCCCTGGATTGCCCATATATCTGCTCACAGCTCCCACTGCATGTGCAATATCCGGTCTAGTGCAGACCATTGCGTACATCAGACTTCCAATAGCTGAGGCATAGGGCACCTTGCTCATGTATGCCTTCTCCTGATCCGTCTTTGGTGACTGATCCTTGGTTAGTTTGAATTGACTTCCCAAGGGTGTGCTTACCGGCTTAGCTCCATCCATGCTAAACCTGCTGAGAATCTTCTTCACATACTCTGTCTGTGAAAGCTTCAGCGTACCATTAGCTCTGTCTCTAATGATTCTCATACCCAGGATTTGTTTTGCAGCTCCCAAATCCTTCATTGCAAACTGTGATGACAACTGTTTCTTCAAATTCTTGATCTCTTCCATACTGGACCCTGCAACGAGCATATCATCCACATACAGCAGTAAGATGATATAAGAGTTCTTAAAATTCTTAACATAACAGCAGTGATCTGCATTGCACCTCGTAAACCCAGCAGAATCCATGAAGCTGTCAAACTTCTTGTACCATTGCCTTGGAGCTTGTTTTTAGGCCATACAAGCTCTTCCTCAGTTTGCATACCTGACTTTCTTTTCCCTGCACTGTGAATCCTTGTGGTTGCCTCATGTAGATATTTTCCTCCAAATCACCATGAAGGAATGCTGTCTTCACATCTAACTGTTCAAGATGTAGATTCTCTGCCGCCACAATTCCAGTACCCAGTCTGATGGTTATCATCTTCACCACTGTTGAAAATATGTCGGTGTAGTCAATACCTTCCTTTTGCTGAAAGCCCTTGACACACCAACTCTCGCTTGTAGCGGCTTGCTACCATCATGCTCCCCTTTATTCTGCTACCACCCACTTGTTATGTAAACCTTCTTACCTGCTGGCCAACCTATTCAGCTCCCATTGTCTGGTTAATCATCAGTGAGTCCCTCTCATCCTTCATGGCCTAACTTCCCACTTGGTTGAATTTTCAACCTGCAAGGCTTCATCATATGTCTCTGGCTCACCGCGCCATCTGTCAACACAGAATATAGAACAAGGAGGGTGAATAACGCTGTGGAGGGTCTAATGGTTCCTGGTAGATCCTTCGGACAGCCGTTGATAGGTGTTCCCCATTGCTCAATTTGTTGTTCTTTCAGTTTCTTCAACTTCAGGATGCTTGTTCAGCTTCTGGATCCTCAATCAACTTCTGAATTCCTTCTTTGAGCTGCACCGTTAGGAATCTCATCCAAGCTGATAAATCAGGCTTCCTCAGGCCATCAACTAACTCTGCATTGACGGATTCTGCATTTGAACCGTCCTTGTACATAGCCATTTCATTAAAAGTAACGTTCCTACTTCTAATGAACTTCTGGTTTTGATCATCCCAAAACCTATACCCGAATGCCTCATCCCCATAGCCAATGAAATAACATTTCTTAGATTTAGCATCTAACTTGCTACGAGCATCAGATTCAATGTAAACATATGAGACACAACCAAAAACTTTCAAGTGAGAAAGATTTACCTCTTTTCCACTCCAGATTTCTTCAGGTAGTCTGTGGCCCAGAGGAACAGATGGTCCTCTATTTATCAAGTAAGCAGCAGTACTCACTACATCCGCCCAGAAGGTTTTTGGCAACCCAGCATGCAACCTCATACTCCTTGCACGCTCATTGAGGGTTCTGTTCATGCGCTCCGTGACGCCATTCTGTTGTGGTGTCCCTGGGATAGTTTTCTGCATCTTAATCCCATTTACCGCGCAGAACTGTTTAAATCCCCCGTCTTCATATTCTCCTCCATTGTCTGATCTTAGACACTTCAATTTCAAACCAGTTTCTGTCTCTACCATGGTCTTCCACTTCTTAAAAACTTCAAATACATCAGATTTTTGCTTTAAGAAGTAAATCCATACCTTTCTGCTTGAATCATCTATGAATGTGATGTAGTACCGCGAGCCTCCAAGAGATGCCACTGGAGAGGGACCCCACAAATCCGTGTGTACCAGCTCCAACTTCTCAGGCTTCGGAGTTCTGCCAACATTCATGAAACTCACCTTCTTCTGCTTCCCTAGGATGCAGTCTTCACACAAATCAGATTCAACTGACTTCAGTTCTGGTAGTTTCCCCTTTGACAGCAACACCTTCATCCCTTTCTCGCTCATATGCCCAAGCCTTAGGTGCCATAGTTTAGAGTCACCCTTTGCAACTGCAACTGCAACTGTATCTCTCGGATTAGTAGTCAAATAGAGAGTACCTATTTTATATCCCCGAGCCAAGAGTCTGGCTCCCATGCATACTTTCCACTGACCACCGTGAAATTTTATGGCATGCCCTTCTTCGTCAAGTTGTCCCACTGAAATCAAGTTCTTCTTCAGCTGTGGGACATGTCTGACCTTTTGTAGCTTCCATACCGAATAGCTGTGGACTCTGATGCGAACATCGCCCATGCCCACGATATCTAGAGGCGTTCCGTCAGCCAAGTACACTTTCCCGAAATCTCCAGCAACGTAGTTTTCGAGTACTTCATGGATCGCAGTGGTATGAAAAGAGGCTCCCGAGTCCATGACCCAGGAGTCAAGAGGACTGTCAACAGTAAGAATTAGTGCATCCTGTATTTCTTCTGTTGCCACGACGTTTGCGGAGTCGTTCCCAGTCTTCTTCCTTGGTTCTTTGCAATTTTTCTTGAAGTGGCCAGTCTTGCCACAATTCCAACACTCTAGCTGTCGTCCAGATCTGGATTTGCTTCTACCCTTTCTGGATTTTGATCTGCCCCTGCCAGAGTTCCTGTCTTGTACTCTACCTCTTGTCTCGAGGTTTAGGGCTGCACTAGAAGTCGAGGTTTCACCGGCGTCTTTTCTCCGAACTTCCTCGCTAAGAATCAAATCCCGTATGTCTTCATAACTGAGCTTGCTCTTCCCTGCAGAATTGCTCACAGCCATCCGCACAGCTTCCCAGCTATTTGGCAACGACGCTAACACAATCAAAGCACAAATCTCATCATCAAAATCAATATCTACTGAGGATAATTGATTTGTGATGATGTTGAACTCATTGAGATGATGTGCTACCAAGGCTCCTTCAGCCATCTTTAGGTTGAACAACTTCTTCATCAGGTGCACCTTGTTGTTTGCCGACGGTTTCTCATACATACTTGACAAAGCCGCCATCAGACCTGGCAGTGGTCTTCTCCTTCACAACGTTGTGTGCTACCGATCTTGACAACGATAACCTGATAACTGCCAGGGCCTTTCGATCAAGTAGGGCCCAATCGCTATCGTACATATCGTCTGGTTGCTCCCCCAATTGATTTGTGATGATGTTGAACTCATTGAGATGATGTGCTACCGAGGCTCCTTCAGCCATCTTTAGGTTGAACAACTTCTTCATCAGGTGCACCTTGTTGTTTGCCGACGGTTTCTCATACATACTTGACAAAGCCGCCATCAGACCTGCAGTGGTCTTCTCCTTCACAACGTTGTGTGCTACCGATCTTGACAACGATAACCTGATAACTGCCAGGGCCTTTCGATCAAGTAGGGCCCAATCGCTATCGTACATATCGTCTGGTTGCTCCCCCAAAAGAGGCGGATGTAGTTTCTTCCCATAAAGTACATCTTCAATTTGCACCTTCCAATATGCAAAATCTGTGCCATCAAATTTTCTGATTTTTTCTGCTTTAACATCTTCTCCTGCCATCGCTCCCACTCGAACCAAAAGCTCTGATACCAGTTGTTAGGAAATATATCTTATTTCTCCCAAGACCCGTGAGATGCAAATAATAAGAAGATAGCAAAAAACAATCACACACGACACCAAGATTTAAGTTGTTCGGCTTAACAAGCCTACATCCACTGTTGGAGACGACCCGGAGAAATTCACTATCAAAAGATGGAGTACAAAAGTAACAGGGAGAAAAATCACTCAAAACCCAAAGCCCCAATACACCCATATCTCACCCTCACACAATAGAGGAAAAATAACAATCGGAACTCTGCAATTTTTTCTTCTCCCTACGCACTACACCATGCGTTCTCCACCTCTTTTTTTTCTCTCTCCCTTTCTTTTCCCTCTCCCCTTTTTTTCTTCACTGCACTGCCGTGCTTCTTCTTGGTGTGTCTTCTCATAAAAGCGCTGCACCCCTTTTATAGAATATCAAAGTCGGTTAAAAGAGAAAATACTTTCTCGGCTTGGACAACAAAACCAACTTAACAAAGGAAAAACCAAATTGAGTGGGAAAAGGAAAGACCATGGTGGGACCCAAGCATTGACTTGATGAAACCAAGTCACAAAAGCCAACAGCTTGATCCTTTTAGTGGTTTGTAGAATTGTCGGAGATAGTTCCGACAGTATCGGGCATGACTTTAGATGGCCTGGCATGATCTTGGGAGTCGTGGCCCAGGTTCCATGTGCTTCCTTAATTATTTGGGGCTGTTTTAGGTGTCCCTAGAACGTGAGGAGTGGCTCCTGATATCTTAGGATCCTTCACTTCTCGGCCCTCTCAGATGTTCATGGGGTCATGGGCACTCTCTCCTTATTATCAGGATGTTGGTTTGGAATATAGTCAATGGGCTTACTGGGCTTCCAATTACCTTGTGGGCTTAGTTAGCCTCGGTGGGCTTTAGTCACTAGTGGGTCTTCATAACTTAGGCAGCCCAATTCCCTACAATAATTAAAACCTAAAGGCGTATAGATACATTAGAGCACTTACAATGAGCTCTTTATATTTGGTCTTTTTTTTTTCTAAATTTTTTACAAAATCCACAAAAACTATCACTTAACAAGCGCTTTATCAAAAATGTTAAGTTTAACATTTGTCAAGAATACTCTCTAAATGTAGAGAGNTCTAAAAGTGAAAATTAAATATTTTTTAATATTCTTTCTCGTTTATACTTTTTCTCATTTCCTCTAAAGTCAAAAGAGATTTTTAATGCAAATAGTCCAAAAGTTAGTTTTATCAATAAAATAGAATATTTAATTAAAGTAGAGAAATATTTAGAGAGTTTGATGTTTAGTAATTTAAAAAAGTGGCTAAATAAATCAACTAAAATAAATTTTTAGAGTTAAATATAAAATTTTTAAAAAAGTTTAATATGAATGCTCTTACAACACAAAATATGGTTCACAATAAACCACTGTATGAGAATAAGCATCATTGAGAAATTCTTTTTGCTTTTGCTAACAGACATGTACATTAGCTAAACCTCATCAATTTCCTCGGTCTTGAAGTTGGTCATGTTGTCTTGTATAATGAATTTGTTATTCTTTGCTTACATGCTTTAGCTTTTCACATTTTTATTTATATATAAATTTAATTAATCTATTTCAGAACTCCATTTTCTGTGGTATATTTTTTTTTCCTGCATCTTATTTAATTGAACTTATATTTAATTTTTGGTTCCAATTGGATATTGAAAACTAAATAGCACAATTAAATTTTTTGTTAAGGGAACCTTCATTTCACCCTCTAAACTTTTCATCACATTTGTAATTATCTTCTTAAACTTCCTTAAACTTAAAAAACTATGAATTTAGTGTATCCATCTTTTTATTTTTTTTAAATTCACCAATTCGTTAAAAAAATCCTCTGTAAAATTTTAACGGAAGGGTGTCAAAATTTTCAAAATATGTATTTTGTTTTTAGGAAAAATAAAGGAAAAAAATTACAAGGATTTAAGCGTTGGTCAGGATTAAAGCAATTTGCAAAAATACCCACACCTGAATCTTTGAAAAAAAAATGGGTATTTTAAAAATTTTGATAGGATTTAATGGAAAATCCTAACAAATGGGTGAAATTGAAAACAATAAAAAAACCAAAATAAAAAAAAACAATTGAAGGATGGATACACAAAATTGAGACTTTTTGAATTTAGGGGAGTAATTGCAAAAACGACAACAATTCAGGAGGGTTAAGTGAAGTTTTCCTTTTTGAGTAATTATATATGTTACATTCCATGTCTACCTTATGTCAACTTAAAGTGATATGACTTTTAAAATCACCATTGAATTTATGATTGATTATTATTGACTTTTGATTTAATGATGATTTTAAAACTCACGTCACTTGTGATAAATACAAGGTAAACATAAAGGGTAACTTGTATCATTACTCTTCTTTTTTTATTATAAAGAAATTTATTTGTAGGTTTCTATGAAGGTTATATTAAATTGAGTTTGAGTCAATTTGCAGCAAGCCAAGATTGAGGCTGCAACTGCCTTTGGAAATGATGGACTTAAATAGTGCAACAATTTATGGCTAAAAAAATAGGTGTTTTGAATTTTTATAAAAAGTGGTTATTGGTAAATAATTGGTCTTCAATAACCGCCGGTTGCAGTTATTTAAAAATGAATAACCGTCTAAACTGGCTATGATTAAGAGGGAATAACTTCAACCACTTGTACACCCCTAATATGTGTATCCAAGACAACAAGGCAGTTGCTGCTTGGAGGACATGGTCACATGGGGACAAGATGATTAAAAATAGATTTTAAATTTTGGGAGGGACACATCTCCTGTAAGAGTAACCAATGGCTTAAATTTAACCCAATTTTTTAACTCAAACGTCATCAATTTGGTTAAATTTAAGCTGTTGGTTAGTTTTACAGCACGAAGCCCGAATCTGGGAGGGATCAACCAAATTCTTTTGTGTAACTAGCAATAGAATTTTTAAATGCGAATTGAGAGTGATATTCCTGTTTTTTTTTTTTTTTTTTTTAGGGTAAATGTATGATTAATTCTAAGTAAATGCGTGATTTGAAATTAATCCCTTATTTTTTAATTTTGAAAATCAGATCCCCTGAGTATATGCAAATTCTAAATTAATCCTTTTGTGAAAATTCCGTCTATGTTTCCTGTACACTGTTAGTTTCAATTAATTAAATATTTTCTTTATTTTTTTTTAAATAAAATTTAAAATAAAAAACTTAAATTTTTTTTAAAAAAAAAACTAAAAAAATCAAAATTAATTAAAAAAAAAAAGCAGCCACCCCCAAGGCCGGGGTGGTTCGGCTATCCCCTATTTGGCAAAAAGGTGATGTTCAGGCACCCCCTATTGGCTAAAGGGATTGCTCAGCCAACCCTTTGGGGTTTTTTTTTTTTTAAACAATAAAAATAAAATAAAATTTTATTCATCGGGACTAATTAAGTATAGGAAACTTTGACATAAATTTTAGAGAGGGATCGATTTAGAATTTGCGCCTTTATTCTAGAGTTATCATTCATTTCTCCTATTTTTAAAGACAATTTTGATTATTAACACGTGAAAATAAAGAAACAAATAATTCACCAAGTTCTCTTTACTGGGCGTGACTTGCACCGTTGCACGAGTCGAGTTGAATTTCACTTCAAGGTCACGCTTATAACGTTGTAAGCGCTTAGAGAGCCCCATCCTCTTCTTTTTTCAAATTTTGTCTTGTGGGATTTTCTTGCTTATTTTCAGTGTGGGACTACTCCCAACCAAGTCTACAAAATGATGCCGTGAACCAAGGAACATGGCACAAACAAAGACAACATCATATTTTCTTCGTGGACCGTAGATTGGCTCTGTTTTCTCTGCTGATTTTGTGGGGCTCGTATTTGCATCAAGTCATCAACGCACAGTAGATGCTTCAAAGTTTCACGTGAGCCCATTTCCTAAATTACTTTCCATGTTAGTGTAAAGAGAGGCTACAAACTTTGCTGAGCTTGTGAGAGGCTACAATCATATGGGCCCATTTCGGAAATTACAGCAGCGTTTTATGCACTGTGACTAGTAGAGATAACATTTATATCTAACCAGCTACTTTGTAATCCTCTCTCGCTAACGAGCCAAGTAGAGGAAAAAAGGGTTATTTCACAAGCGTAATTCAGGCCGAGTTTTGACATGTTTAGCTCATTTAATAAATGAGTTTGAAAATCTGTTAAGCTTCATTCATTTAATAAATAAACTGATCTCAAGGCGAGTTTATCCACGCAAGCTTGAAACTGTTTGTGAATGTCTTTGTTTATTTATAGTCCCAGTTAGAACTGACAATTTTTTATACGACTCGTAAATCCGACACGAAATTTAAAAGTTAAGATTGGAGAGTCTAACTCGTTTAAATAAATAAATTGGGTTAATATTAACCTATATAGTCTTATACACATGCTTCGACACGATCCAAACCCAACACAACATAATTACAGGCAATTTTTTACATGACCCGCAAATTCAACATAAACCCCATATAAAATTAAAGAATTAAGGTTAAAGGGTTTGATCCGTGTAATTAAATGGGTCGAATTAGAATTGACCTATATAATTTTATATTATACCTTGACAAGACCCGAACCCCACACAAATTACCACCCCTAGTCTCAACTACTGCTATGCCTTTGACAATTACGACCACGACCATCTTTATCAACCATCAACCTTCATCATTCATGACCTATCACAACTACCTCCAATTTTTGGTGGGTGGACAACCAGCATGACAATTCCAAAAGCTGTAATTCAAACTTCTTCTCTCTTTCCACACACATTTCTTCTCTGGGATAATATCTTAAAACCTCTATGTAGTTTAAAGTCTTTATTAAAAACTACCTCAATTTCATCTTTTATTACATGAGGTATCTCAATTTTCGATAAAGACAAAGACGGTACCTTTGTCATCTTCCGTCAAATTATATAACAAAACTCTACGTGTCAGTATTTAAACATTGTTGACACGTGGCTCCGCTTTAATAAAAATAAAATAAAATCTTAAAATATTAAAAAAAATTTAAAAAAAAAAAAAACAACAAACAAAAACAAACAAAAGGGGTGGCTCCCTTTGGTTAAATGGGGGTAGCCGGCCCCCTATTTTGGCCATGGGGGGGTGTAGAGCCACCCTTTGGCCGGTATGGGGTGGCTCAGGTCCACCCAGTTTGGCCTGGGTGGTTCAGCCACCCCAAGCTGGCCGATCTAGGGGTAGCCAAACCACCCCATAATTCTAAGGGCCAAAAATACAACTTTTTTCTTAGGCTTTGTGGGGGTGGCCGAACCACACCAAGAGTCCTTAGTGGTGGCCGAATCACCCTCATACCAGCCAAGGGGATGGTTCGAGTCATCTCCTTTTGTTTTGTTTTGTTTTTTTCTTTTTCAATTTTTTTAAGTTATTATTATATTTTTTAATATTTTAAGATTTTTATTTTAATTTTAATTTTCTATTTTTTGATTTTAATTTTTATTAAGTGGAGCCACATGCCAGTGTTTAAACACTGACATGTGGAGTTCCGTTAAAATATTTGACAAAAATGGATAGATGTACATCTCCATCTTTATCGAAAATGAAATATCCCTGTGATAAAAAATGAAAATTGAAATATCCCTTCTTCACTAGTCTCTTTATTTTTTTTTTTGGGGGGGGGGGGGTGGGGGGGGGTTTCCCTGTGTCCGTGTAGTAAAACTGCATAAAAACTAGAAAAGTTTTTCACATAGCATGAATCACCACAAAAAGTTAAGCCTATTGAAACAAGTTCCACTGTTATGCCAATAAATACACACACACATATATATATATATATCTAAAATAACATGTAATACAAATCTCTTTTCTCCACTTGCTGGACAGATGTTTTTAGCAGATATTATGAACATTTCCAAGGCCAGCAGCACTTACTCTCTTCTCCATCCAGTTAATTATATCCTTTGCAATCTCTTCTCGTTCAGGCTCAAAGAGAAGGTCATGCAAGAAGCCATCATAAAGCTTTATGTTTTTGAACTTGGAAGCTGCCTCCTCGTACAGATCCTGGGAGGCTAGCGGATCTGTGACTTTATCAGCAGTTCCATGAAGAACAAAGAATGGGACATTCACTGACCTAAAGTTCCTCATTAAATAAGACGAAATGCGCAATATCTCGTGGCCTGTTCTCACCCTTATGGGTCCTGTATATACTAAAGGATCAGAATACTTTGCCAACAGTGCTGCAGGATCCCTAGAAACCGGAATGCCCCTTTTGTTCGCTCCTTTAAACTGGAACCTGGGAACAACCAGAGAAAAAATAGGAGCCATAGCCTGCATAAAAATCAACCAGCAAAGAGTCAATGAAAAAATTGTATTCAATTAAGCACACAGATGAGTTGGTTGTTTTCTGCCATGCAACCGGAAAAACTTACCCCAACAATTGGATGTGCCGGCTTCACACGCAAAGCTGGTGACGTCAAGATAATCCCCTCCAGCATGACTTCAATGTAAGGGTAAGAAGCCACCTATGCAAAGGTGCAAATTATCAAATTAAAGCTATCAAAAATCAAAGCAGCTCAATTTATTAAGACTGTTTACACCTTACCTTCAAAACCACAGAACCTCCAGTAGAATGACCAAAGAGGAAGCACGGTATTCCAGGGTTCTCTGATTTAATTTTTTCTAGGAAAGCCCCCTGAGAAACAATAGAGCGTATACCATCATTATCCTAAAATGCTATAGATTCCAAACCACTAACCTACAGTTAAAACATCAGATGATCTTTCAAGAGAAAGAGAGACAGGCATGTAATGCTTCAAATTTTGATTTGTCACTGTCTCCCAAGCAGGGAACATGGCAGTGAAAGGTGGGATTGGAATGAATGAAATTGAAGGGGATCTATGGACAGGAAAATAACAGAAAGTAAATGGTTGAGATAGTTGGAAAAAATACACTAGCATGCGTTAACAGAAAGAATGGCCCCAGATAGAGCGGAAAATCAAGCTAGGACTTGTACAAGTGAAACCAAATACTTGCAACGAAGATTTTGTAGCATTGAAATTAGTGTCAATGCAATTCAATGCACAATCTGCAAGATTTGAAAGAATTATGACCGCACTTACCGTGTCTGCAACAACGTGGTCAAGTGAAGGAACATATCCATGCAATCCATCGCTCCCTCCATGACCTATAAAAAAGAAAGGAAAACATATTCACATAAAAGTTTCTACTTAATCACCCTAAATGGAAAATGATGTATTAAATGTCAATAATAAGAAATAGAAAATTTATGATCAGCATAAAAAATCACATTGTCTATGATAGCATGCTCAACTTTTTTATTTATTTATTTATTTTTTCACTTTTTCGATAGGTCTATACTAGCATACGATCACAGAGAAACAAAAAAGGATTGGTCCTCCAAATTAATAATAGAGAAAACTATGATGTTACTTCTTGAGATGTTTTGAAGTATCCTGACCATAATCTGGAATACTTTCCTTTCAAATGCTATGAGAAACAGAGGAGTCATATGAAGGATATACAAAACAATTGGGAAAACTTCAAATTTATTATCCTCCAAATAACATACTACTACTGATATGAAACTTCTCTTTTATTCTTGAAATAATAGCTGCATGCGCAGCATTACCATTTTAGAATCATAAAGTAAAAGAAGTAAATAGCTAAAAGTTTCCCAGATGTAGCTACCTATCCAGTCCATCGCATAGACTCCAAACTTGCATGATGTTAGTTGCCTCGCAAAATGAGCATATCTCCCACTGAACACCAAATTAAAGAGAAATCATAAAATCTATGAGTTAACAACTTATTTTATACCATGGATGTGGTCCTAAAGCTATTGAATGCTGCGATTTTGAGATTTAATCCGAAAGAAAAAGTGAACCACAAAAGGAGTTGAGAAAACCATAGTTACCTGTGCTCATTAAGCCCGTGTATGATAATCAAAATGCCCCTGAAATTATAAACCACTGGTGCTCAGGATAGAAAAACAGAGAGATCAGCGGAATCAATGCAACCGCAAGGAATGTAAAATTGTACATGCTAAGTGGAAGAGAAAACCAGAGCCTTTAATCCTTTCGTCTAGTGTGACTCCTGGTGTGCCAGAATTTTATTAGAAAACATACCAATATACATTACACTAGAATATATTATAGTAACCTGAATATCTAGCAAATTAGCTCCAAAGGACAATATCTCTCGACAGGGTTATTAACAGAGCATAGTATAAATAATAAAAGAAAAACACAAGAACACACCATAAGCAGCCCGACATAAACAATGGAGATCAAGCAAAACAACACTAAAAAACAGTCCAAAGTTTCAACAACCCATTTTAGGCATTCCCTGGCAAGTGGCAAGCAAATCAAAACCTCATGCAGAATCAAAACGCAAAAATGTGACTACATGATTCAAGGACAGCTCATTTCCTCTTTTCCCTAAAAAACGAAGCAAGCAAGAACCTAATAATTAATTGGCTTCATCCAAAAAAAAAAATTAATTAATTGGCTTTCATTACATTTTCTAGTCAGCACAATTGTGATTCAAACGCCTTAACAATTACGTTATTTCGTTCATTTAATTGAACCTAGAGCTAATCTTTTGCGTCTTCTACAATCTTAAACCCCCAGAAGTGTAATCTTAAAGTCATTTTTCAATTCTTCGTCATTATCTCCACAACCAAACAGACCCTATTAAACAAACAAAGCGAGAGTCAATTTAGCCGAAAAACCTTACTTCCATTCAGCGGAGACGGGAACCCACGACCGGCAGAAGAGTGCGTTCCCACGTGCCCCGAAGAAAAGGAACGTGGACCATCGGCACCGGCAGTCCCCGTCACCAGTCTCGAAGCCCATGTCGAGGCCCTCTGCCAAGGCCCTCCTTCTCAAGGTGTCCTCCTCCTCCCTTCTCCGCTTCGACCACTTGGACGTCGGCGGAGGCGCGGCCATGGAAGGCGAGAGCCGGCGGCGGCGGCGAGGCAGGAGGAAGAGAGCGAGAGAGATGAGCAGAGTGTAGACGAATATGAGGGACGTCTTCAGGGCCTTGACGAGCGGGATTATTCGGTTGCTCGCCCCCGACGTCAGCTGCTCCATCTCCGCCGTCGACATGGATGGCTGAGACGGATTCCCAATTGCTGATTTAAGACGCAGACAGAGAAATCCTTTTTCTGGCGTTCGATGGAAAATTTTATAGCGCGATCTGCAATTACGAAGACAGAAAAGACGGGGAAGGGACGGTTTATAACTTTATATACATAGATAATATAAATATATAGACTTGAACGGTCTGCACACGTGGGCCCTACAACAGAAATGGTCCTGTTTCCGTGTCGTTTACTCAGGGTCCAATCCATGGGAGAAAACACCGTCACGACTCACGGAGCGTACAACCACCACATGCAGCATGCCAACATTCATCAAAAGTCAACTTTTTTTTTGTTTTTTTGGAACGGGTCTGAAAATTTAAAATGCCAATTACGTGTTAACTGTTCATCCTATATATTCCAATCCAATTAAAAATGGGACTCAAATTTTCTCTAATTTGAGTGGGAGAAAATTTGTTCTAACCTCTTAAAAAAAAATTATAAAAATTATAAAAAAAAATTTGAAAAAAATATATTTTGCTTTGTTTTTTCTTGTATTTTCATAAGTGGGTTGAAATATATTTTTTAAAAATTTTTCTTTTATAATTTTTGTCATTTTTTTTAGGGGGTTAGAGCAAATTTACTCCAACCCGAATTAGAGAAAATTTGTATCCTTAAAAATATCATATTCTTTATTTATCGCATTTTAATCCGAGACTTTTCAAAACTATACTCCATCCCTTGTTTGTTTTTCTGGATAACATCGGGGGAAGGGGGAAGGAATACTCCATCCCTTTGTAATCTTCGGAACCAAGTTTATGGTGTAATTTGAAATCACCATCTTAATTATTTAATTCAAATTTTTATGGTGTAACTGTCACATTTTTCAAAATTCATATTTTCCAACATTTATATTTGTTTTTATTTTATATTTAAAAAAATGAAGCATTGAATACCAAGTAGTTTCTAATAAGTATCATATTTTTCAAAAGAAAAAGCATAGAAATAGCAAGTTTCTAGTTTCTATTAGCAACTTAATTAGCAAGCATTCATATTAGACCATGTCAATACCAAGCATTTCAATAACTGGCAGGTGATTCATTAGCAGCATTCAAAGTATATGACGTTAGTGATCTGAATAGGATGTTAGCCACTCCCATTATTAATTGAATATTTAGTGCTTTTTTTTTTATTTAGTTATTATTTTTTTAATATAAATTCTAACAAATTATTTATTTTACGCTCTATTTTCTTTAAATATTACTTTTTAATATATTTTATATTATTTTTTAAGCCTACCCTTTTCTTCCCTTCTCTCTCGTCTCGCTCCCCATATCAGCGGAGGAAACTGGAAGCCGGAGATTTATAGAAACAAAATGGGTCTGATTAGGAGAAACAAAGAGTAAAATATGATATTAAGAGAAACAAATCGCCACAAAATCCCCTTCTCAATGTGTTTCCCCTATAAATAGCTAGCAAAGAAACGCCAAGAATTTCTTTGGTAGGCTCACTCTTGTGTTGATCGTACCAGGAAGAGTACAACCAAATTAATTTTTTTTTTTTTTTCTCTCTCAGGTTCCTGCCACACTTCAACAAAATAATAATAAAAAAGAAAAAATTCCTACACCTCTTTTTCGGACGCTTGTATAAGATGCTTCAAAATAAAAAAAAAAGTCACTCAGTATTTTATTATAAGCGCCGAAAAATAAGTGTCGATATAATGTTTATTTTTTATAATGGCGTGCCATTAACCAAAGTGTGCATAGATTCAAGTTCTTTCTCTCTCACCCTTTCCCTTGAAATTAATTTTCTCTTAATTGGCTTCAAAAAATTGATGGGAAATGTTTTTTTTTTTGGTAAAAATTGTTGGGGTTGTCTTAATTTCGTCTTTTTGGTGATAACCCACAACATTATAGCTCCCTTTAAAAAAAAAAAAAAAAGAGTTCGAGGTGCTACATTAAATTGTAGCAATTTTTTCAAAAAATTTCATTTTAAAGTATCTGCTTGAAAAATAAAATAATTCATAATAACTAAATAAGGCCATTTAAAACATCTGCTGAACTCTGAAAGGTTACATGGCTTTGAAGGGAAGGTTGGGATGGAATAATATTCAAACACAAGAGGAGAATTCCGAAGGTAACACAAAATCTTATAATTCAAAAAAAAAAAAAAAGAAAAAAAAAGAAAGAAAAAGTAGTGACAAAAAGTCGAAGGGTGAAACGAAAGCTTGGCACCTAGTACTTTTCAATAGTGACGCTCTCATTAAAAGAAGAAGAAAAACGAAAAGAAAGAAAGCTATGATGAGAATAACATTGCAGGATGAGCCTGGTTGGAATTTCAATGGGTGTATCAAAGCGCGAATAAAGGAATAAAGGTAATTAATTACTCACAAAAAAAAAAAAAAAAAAAAAAAAAAATGAAAAAGAAAAAAGGAATAAAGGTAAGTATCTTTGGCATCCATTTTCTGAAGCTAGGAAAGGGTTAGTTGGTCGCATTCTGACAGACAATGAGACAAGGGTAGCCACGGCCTAATCATGATTTAACTTTCTTTGTTTTTTTTTCTTTGAATGAAAGTGAAAAATTGAAAATTCGAGTTTGGTATAAAAAAAGTGCAGCCAGTTTGAGACTTTTAAACTTGGCCAAACATATGAAAATTGATGGGTAGGAGGACAAAAGGTTTGGCAACAAAGAATTGTGAATCTCAAAAATCAATAAATTGTGCAAATTGATGAGCATTTTTTGTCATGCGAAATTGTGGCCTTAATTAGTCCCAAAATGTGTCGTCATTGTTGTTACATTTCTTTCATTTTCTCTCTACTTGACTTTTATACTCGGGCTTGCGTAATGTGAATGAGACAGATAGGCCTTCACTAAAGACCTGCGGTTCATAATCACCCAAAAAAAAAAAAAAAAAAAATTCAGAATGGAATATATATATATCAATACACAGCCTCACGCCTGTGAGTGTGGGAAACAAAACAATAGTTATTCAAAACTCTGTTACACGTGTAGGCCACCATTTTTCATCTATTTTAATGTGTCAATAGGCAACAAAGGAGCTTATTTAACGTTGAATTTAGATGAGAGATTGACATTATAAATTTTTGAAAGATGATAATTTTAAATTAATATTTTTTATAATTTAAAAATATTTTTAAAAAATGATAAAAGTTTAAGAATGATAAATAAAGTTTTTTTTTTTTTTCCACATCAAATCAAGGGCTTCTATAGGTATCTTAAATAATGTAAAATATTAAGTCATTGTGTTTTATTTCTTAGTGTGATTTTATAAATATTGTCGATCAATATTTTCTTACAATTGAAAGCGGCGTGCGCCGTGCCTCTGTAGTTGTTTGGTGGTTTTTTTTGTTTTTTCCTTTGATTTTGCAGCTTGTTTTGTTTTTTTCTACTATTGTGTTTTGTAGGTTACTGTTTCTTCGGTTTTCAATTGTTTAATATGTTTGTGGAGACTTTTGTAACCGAATCTGTGTTGGTACCTCTCTTTTCTATAGTCATTGATTCAGATTGTAACAATGCATCTATTGCTTCAACTTTTTTCGATAGTTGTTACAGTTTTCAAATGGGAGTTTACAATTTTTCAAATGGAGGTACAAATAAATTCGCCTTAATCTATGCCATTTTACATATGTAACCGTTATATGCAATTATATTGAGAGGACCAAGAATATTTGTTTGTCTCATATTTTACTATTTATTTATATTTATGCATTGTTATTTTTGTTTAGGATCGTTGTTTTTTCAGTTAATCACATCAAATCAGGGCTTCTATAGGTATCTTAAATATGTAAAATATTAAGTCATTGTGTTTTATTTCTTAGCGTGATTTTATAATATTGTCGATCAATATTTTCATACAATTGAAGCGGCGTGCGCCGTGCCTCTGTAGCTGTTTGGTGGTTTTTTTTTTTTGTTTTGTGTTTCCTTTGATTTTCAGCTTTTTTGTTTTTTTCTACTATTGTGTTTTGTAGGTTACTGTTTCTTCGGTTTTCAATTGTTTAATATGTTTGTGGAGACTTTTGTAACCGAATCTGTGTTGGTACCTCTCTTTTCTATAGTCATTGATTCAGATTGTAACAATGCATCTATTGCTTCAACTTTCTTTCGATAGTTGTTACAGTTTTCAAATGGAGGTACAAATAAATTCGCCTTAATCTATGCTCATTTTACATATGTAACCGTTATAATGCAATTATATTGAGAGGACCAAGATATTTGTTTGTCTCATATTTTACTATTTATTTATATTTATGCATTGTTATTTTTGTTTAGGATCTGTTGTTTTCAGTTAATCACATCAAATCAAGGGCTTCTATAGGTATCTTAAATAATGTAAAATATTAAGTCATTGTGTTTTATTTCTTAGTGTGATTTTTATAAATATTGTCGATCATATTTTTCTTACAATTGAAAGCGGCGTGCGCCGTGCCTCTGTAGTTGTTTGGTGGTTTTTTTTTTTTTTTGTTTTTGTGTTTCCTTTGATTTTGCCAGCTTGTTTTGTTTTTTTCTACTATTGTGTTTTGTAGGTTACTGTTTCTTCGGTTTTCAATTGTTTAATATGTTTGGGGAGAGACTTTTTTAACCAAATCTGTGTTGGTACCTCTCTTTTCTATAGTCATTGATTCAGATTGTAACAATGCATCTATTGCTTCAACTTCTTTTGATAGTTGTTACAGTTTTCAAATGGAGGTTTACAATTTTCAAATGGAGGTACAATAAAATTTGCCTTAATCTATGCCATTTATGCACATTTTACATCTGTAACCGTTATATGCAATTATATTGAGAGGACCAAGATATTTGTTTGTCTTATATTTTACTATTTATTTATATTTATTCATTGTTATTTTTGTTTAGGATCTGTTGTTTTCAGTTAATCACATCAAATCAAGGGCTTCTATAGGTACTTAAATAATGTAAAATATTAAGTCATTGTGTTTTATTTCTTAGTGGTGATTTTATAAATATTGTCGATCATATTTTCTTACAATTGAAAGCGGCGTGCGCCGTGCTCTGTAGCTGTTTGGTGGTTTTTTTTTTGTTTTTTGTGTTTCCTTTGATTTTGCAGCTTGTTTTGTTTTTTTCTACTATTGTGTTTTGTAGGTTACTGTTTCTTCGGTTTCATTGTTTAATATGTTTGTGGAGACTTTTGTAACCGAATCTGTGTTGGACCTCTTTTTCTATAGTCATTGATTCAGATTGTAACAATGCATCTATTGCTTTCACTTTCTTTCGATAGCTTGTTACATTTTTAAATGGGGGTTTTACAGTTTCAAATGGGGGATATATGGGGTTTAGTTTTCAAATGAGGGTACAAATTACAGTTCCGCCTTAATTTATTTTTGCCCATTTTACATCTGTAACCGTTATACTGCAATTATATTGAGAGACAAGATATTTGTTTGTCTTATATTATTAC
>FXXK01001298.1:51558-91149 GCA_900184695.1 Betula pendula
CCAGGCCTCCAAAAGAGAGAACTCTGCTTCCTCCTCTAAAGCAAAGTCAGATTCTTCTCAATCCAAGTCCTCAGCCAAAGCCAAGAAGCCCTCCAGACAGGACATCCTAGCCATGGCCCAGGCACTTCTCCAGCAAGCCACAGACAGTGGTAACAGTGATGACGATGACGATGCCTCTTCAGCAGAGTCCTCTGTCCATTTAGACCAGCTCAAGGATTCCTATCAAGATGCACAGGATCCCTACGCCAGTCTACCAGATGAAGACTTCAAGTCTACCAAAAGCCGCTCCAAAAGCCGTCGGTAGAAGAAGCCAAATGATAGTACTGTCCCCCAGACAATATACTATTCATCAACAGTTAAAGTAAAAGATACCCGACAAGTTACCATTACTTTCGGTGCCTTTTACTCAAAGTAAAAGCTAAAGGAATCCCCTTTCGGCTCCTCATTTCATACAGCACTCAAGTGCCTGTCAGGAATCTCATGATCTCCTCCACCTTGCCTCCCCTCCTCGGATGGCTATATATTCACCTCTCTTCGAAGTAGAAGACAGAGCTTATCCAACAGCCAATCTTCTTCTAAGATAGAACTCTCATACCTCCAGAGATTGTAAACACTTGTATTTCAATTTCTGCTATTATCTTCAGATGTATTCAGCCTTGTGCTAAACTTCTGTAAGTTTATCATTTATTTTCAAAGTATCTTATTTTGAATGCATTTCATTTACCAGTTTAAATTATATTCTGATTTAAATTGTGAAGTTTGGATGTTAGTTACACTAACCATCTGGGCCCCAATCATCCTATCAACATTAGAACCACATATCGTGTGTTCTCCAGATAATCTCTGCTTCCGCCCCCTTTTTTGGTATCAGATTATATATATATATATATATATATATATATATATATATATATATATATATTATAAATATATAGTGCATCAGCCTGGGCTGATGTATATCACAGCCCCACTTTTTGTCATAAAAAGCTGTAAGTGGTCTTGCTTTCCCGTCAAACAAATCCATGATGTAACGCCATTTTTGTCAAGTTCTTTTTATTTTATTATTCTTTATACATACGTATACGTAGAAATGCTATTTTTCTTCTCTGACTCCGGTTCTTCTTTTATTTTATTAATTTTTAAAATTATTATTAAATTTATAAATTTCATATGAATTTACATAAAATTTATAAATTTAATAATAATTTTTTTAAAAAAAAGACTAAAAAAATGCGTAACAAATCCCAAAGTATACTGATACATAAATAAAACCTTTTTCTCTCTCTCCGCCCACAGCAAAGCATGGAGCTGGAACCACTTTTTCTTTTTGACTTCAAGATCCATGTGAATTTATTATGTAGGTTTTTTTTTTTTTTTTTTTTTTTTTTCACCCTTTTAATAAGTACATCACTCTCTTTCTCTTCGGTCTCTCTCACATCTTTGCTTTTTAGTAAATTTGTTGTTTTTTTCCTAAGGGGAGAAACAATAATATAGAGTAGTCATTTTCTACAAATTTCTCATGTCTTTTCAACAAAGAAGAAAAGATCAAGTAACTCAAAGGGATTTGGCTAGCTTATCCGTTAGGTAAAAGTTTGAGATTTTGAGTGTTTTTTATTGTCTTAAATTTAAAATTTATTAAGTATAAACTGTCTCTTAAAAGCAAGTCTTCAGACAAAGCTCACGATTCAACCGGTTCATGCCAAGAGGGATGAGAAACATGAGTTCAAAATTTAAATAAAACTATCTTGGAATGATTCCAGGTAAAATTATTAAAAAAAAAAATCTAAGTAGTACATTTAGGACAATATTTTTTTCTTCAATCCAGGTTGAAGGATATTTCATATAACCCACACTAATACATGACAAGTGTTATCTATTAATATTGGGTTACTCAAAACTCAATAGTTATTAACTCTCATTCTATTACCTTAAGAACCTAAATATTTTAAAAAGCTTTTTTTTCTTTTTCAAATGTTGGGTTTCTCAACATTAAAGAACTCAATATTGATAAATGATACTTATCATGTATCAGTGTGGGTTGGATAAAATTTTCTCCGTAAGAGGAAATTTCTGTCCGTACATTTAAGTGGTTGAAGTGGACCTAGATGTGAATACCAATAGTTCTTCTGTTTCTTTTCCTTTTTATTCGCAAAGGGTGGCCTTAAATTTTTTTCGGGTGGTTGTTCTCATAATAACTATTTATTGTCGTTATTAATTGTCTATAAGCTTTGCGATATGATTAGGGTGGATCAGATCCTCTCCAATTCACTTGAACTGGAAAGGAGCCAGTGAGTGAATTGGAGAGGAGCCGGTTAATGGGTAGGATTTCTTTTAAAAAATCTAAGGCCTAAAAATGGACACATAATCAAAATAATTTAACGGAAGTCGTCGTTCATCACTCTGGCGTTGGGCGCTTGACGGACATCCCTCCATTCTTCTTTGTCTTCCACGGACCATAGTTTCACCCATTTCAGATGCACCCAAAATCAAGTTGAAACAGAGCACACCCAAGATCAAGATAAAAACAGAACATCATCAACATAATCCCTAAACAACCAGATAACACACAAGATCAAGACTATCTCAAGATTTGATTACTAAAACTACAAGATAGGAAAATATATTGACAATTTCTTCATTTAGATTTTTTTTCCTGGAATGGGTATTCTTGGCTTGCTTTATTTGTTCATCTATGGGTCTAAATTGCCCAGCCCCATATTGCGATCCTCATTATCTATTGGCGCTGAAGGAGTTTGCTGGAAACCTCACGAATGGGTCCATCATCACAACCTGGTCCAGTAAATCCATTTGCTGCAAATGAGGTAGTGTTGTTTGTGAAATTGTAGCTTCTAGTGCTGGAGGTGCTTGCAGAATTAGTGACATGTGGCGGCGACGAGAAAGCTGAGACGGTGGTGCTTGGCTGCGGCGAGTGGCAGTGAGCAAGCTGAGGCAGATGGAAGAAGGGGATTTGGGTTTTGGATGGAGGCGTTTGGCGTTCAACGTTTTCGTTTGCCCGTTAAGTTTATGCTTATGACGTGGCCAATTGCTAACCTTAGGTTGTTTTAAAGGCATCTTAGCCGTGAACCGGATCCGATTCGGTATGCATGCTTTTCAATTTAAATTAATTAACTTCAAAAGATGAAATTACCAAGTAAGCTTACCACATGCATGTGTTAGGCTCTGTTTAATTAGGGACTTAAATTTAAACCAAAGATTTGGATAATTGAGCTATACCGCTACGCTCATTTTTAGTTACGAATAATCGAACCTTCCTTCATTTCAGCTAATACCAGCATTATTTTAATATATATTCGACTTAATAAATATTTAGTTAAAAATTAGTTAAAGAACACATTTTTCTATTTTAATTACTTTTTTTTTTTAAAACACCTAAATCAAGTTTCAAAAATTATGCATTGTTGAATTATAGTATTCAACCAATATAGCAGTTCAACGATTAATCGTTAGCTATTTCAGTTAGTCGGATGTAGAATTTTTTGAGAAATTTTTTTTTATAAGATTAGCTAAAATAAGTATTTTTTTTTTTCAGCTAGCTGAATTAATGTATGTAAATTCTAACGTTCATGTATATAGGCTAATGAAATTAAAGAATTAAGACGACAAAAAAGGCTATTATTGCCTGATATCTTCAACACAAATCCAGATGATTCAGATCTCTCTCTCTTTTATACATCTGTCCTTAGGCTTCTGCAGATATAGAAGACCAATATAATTTACAACATATCCACACCCTACTCCTCCTCACAATTCCTCTTCAATTTATTTTCCACATCCAGTTTTTCTAATAGGCCTACCGGTGGTAGTTCATATTAATTAATTCCTTCGATGGAAATTTGGCATTAATTACTTCAATATCCTCATGGCGCCAAACAGAGAAAACATGATTGGTTCATACTTACTATTGAGGATGCCTAGTGTAAGTGCTGCGGCATGTCGGAAGAGTGCACCCGCGAGTACATAGGTTGCGATTGTGCCAAGTTTTTAGGGAAGTTGTGGGCTGTGTACGGAAGCTGTGAAAGAAGAGATGGAGAAAAATGGAGGGAAAAGAGAGGAGGCATTGAATGAACACATGACTACTGCTTGTGTAAGGTTCAACAGGCTCGGTAGGAGTTACCCTGTTTTGTACCAATTAAGCTGAGGCCATCAAAGAGATTTTGAAGAAGCTGCTCAAAAGAAGAGTACTGCATGGGATTGAAAGGAGCTTGAGTTGTATTCCGATCCGGCCATCACAAGAGAGATCGTCGATGGGGCATCGGCATGCAGTACTGGTCAATAATTCATGAGCCACAGATCGAGAAATTAAGCTGCTTTCTTAGGAATGGTTTTCATGATTATTTAGGGTTTGCTTACTTATATATATTCTCGAGTTGGTACGTACCCATGCATTTCGCTTTCTATATATATAATTAATATGACCAACTTTGCTACATGCCATGTCAAAGAAGATCACAGCGGTACGTTTTGTTTATGAAATGATAAACACATCTGCAACATTATTAACCATCCAACTTTAATACTAATTAATATGGCCTGGTAACTTTAGTAATTAATTAGTAGACTTCTTCTTCCCTTTCTAGTCTGGTAACTTGCTGCTGTAGCGTACGTGTTCTCTTCCCGACACCAACTGATTATACTACACTTAATTATACCTTTTTTTTAAAAAAATTATTATTTAATTATTATTTTTCTTTTTTTATTCATACTTAATTATACCCTTATTTTTGTTATTTCATATTATTGGACTTAGTTAATTTATTAACTAAATAAATAATTTTACTATTCTTTATGAGTAATTATATATGTTAACCTTCATGTCTATATTAATTGTACCTACTAAAATTAATGTGACTGTTAAAATCACTATTGAATTTGTGATAGATCATTATTAACTTTTGATCAAAAGATGATTTTAAAAGTCACATCAATGTTAACATATATAGACATGAGGGTTTAAAATTGACAATTAATATTTTAAAACACTATTAGCGGCAACAGTTTGTCGCCGCTAATGACATTCCTGAATTTTTTTTTTTTTTAATTAAATAAAACACTATTAGCGGCGACAAACTGTCGCCGCTAATAACAATCCATTCTAAAAAAAAAAATAAAAAATAAAAATTCTAAATCCGAAATAAAACCAAAATTAAAAATAATAATAATAGTTTCATAGCAGCAAGGAGCTCCTGCTCCCTGCTGGAGGGAAAAAAATAAATAAATTCTAAATAAAAAATAAAACCAAAATAAAAAATAATAATAATTTTGTACGTATCAAGCAGCAGGGAGCTCAGAGAGCATGACAACCTAAAATTAAAGTTGGATGTTTACTATTGAACATCATTATCCCACAATCGCAATTTCCCAATATTTAAACATTTATGAAATACAAAAGCAAAAAGTATATATTCCAAATTCATAACAGAGGGTATAAATTGCATGGGTAGGAATAGTCGAAAACATTTTCAAGGCTTCTGTGGCAACCGAACAATTTTCAAAGTAAATGTACCACTCGGTGGTGATGGTAGTGTCAAATGGCATGAGTCCAACTGTTACTCGCTCTCCTATAAAGACAAAGGGGGAAAAAAAGAAAAATAAAGGTGTCACAATAAGATAACCCTAAATAACTAAGTTACACTCTCCCGCACCCCAAAAACACACAAATAGACATGCAACAAATAAAAAGCACTAGAAATTATAATACTGCAAAGGTACAACTCGGATGTCTTAAGATTTAGGTAAATCATCAACCATAAATTGACTATTTATTTAACTTCCTTTGTAAGAAGTTAAAAAACATTCATTCAATCAAATAGTTTGGGCAACTTGGAAGTACTCTGTTTCATTGTATTGAAAGGCCTTCGGAAAATTAGGACATAAATTATGTACCTTAAGTTCCTTTCCATTGACCCATATAGAAACCAACTTTAGATCTTGTCCATCCAAAACCAGAGAAGATGAAGGTCCTATTTCACAAGAAAATGTTAAAAATAAATAAAAAAGAGAGATAGAATAAAAACGACAATGATTCTTCCAAAACTTTACATAACCATGATATCACACAGAAGAAAGAAAAAATAGCTAATACTTAATTAGACCATTGCTATAGGAAAATGTGAGAAAAAAGCATATTTATGCCCTACAGGTCAAAAATATAAATACTATTTGTGAATAAAGTACTAAGTGGGAAGAAGGGTCACAACCTAGTTATCTGAAGTGCTCACTCCATAAATGCAAAGTATCACAAAGGAAACAAAATTTCATATAAGTCAACCTAGCAGAACAGTCTGCTGAACAGGATGAAAATGCATGCTCATTGGAGATGTTTCCTCGTTCAATGTCCTTGCAACAGTCTTGGGCTAGTCATTTGGTATGGACATTGAGCTGTGACTTTGACCAGGATTAGTGATAGTTGAAGTCACCTGCACATAAACATAATCTAGGTGAGAAAAACCCATCTTTGTGTGTTGTAGAAAGCATTCATTCAGCTCACCTCATCCAAGGTGCCAGAAGGCATTCCTGTGAACATTTTATCAGAATCCTCAAGAACCTCCACAGCTGTAGCTAAAAAAGGGTAGCCAGGGGAAACAAACAATTGTGTAATGTGTAATTAGTGCAAAACATGAACTAAAATCTGAGCCTACCAGAAACACTATGCAAGAGTTAAATCCTCAACCTGTGTTCTTTGGAGAACTATGACAGACATCTCCAAGAAAATCATATTTTGTTATGGTAGATTGGCTAGAATTCCAATTGTCAGAAGAAGTTGGAACTGGATTTGATGTGGCTTGAGAAGGCTAAAACATAAAGTTTGAGCATTATTAAAAGAATAAAAAAGACTACAGAAATAATTCAGCCGTTTTGGTCATGAACTATACAAGAATCAATTGGGTAATGAAAGAGGAAACTTTAGGAAGAAAATTTCAACTTTTAGTACAAATCTTACCAATGAATTGTTCTCACTTGATTGGGCACATGAAAAGTTGTGTTGTGGTTGACAAACATGATCCACAAAAAGGGTTTTCATATTAGGATTTGGATGGGGATCTTTACAACGTATATGCTGCCAATTCAAGCTGTTAATTCGCATACTATAATCAGTTCTCTCGATGAACGATAAACATGGATAGATGTTTTAACGAATATTTAAGTATCCATGAAGCTGAACAGCTCTAACAAGTGATATATAAGTCACTTAATCCAACTCCTATTTTTTCTTTTTAAATAAAAAGGGATTAAAAAGTATTACCTTTGGTTAATGAGACGGCGTAACCTCTGACTTTGGATGCTAGGAAACTTCAGTTTGCCATGAAAAATAGAATTTGCCTTAATAATTTTCTTGAGGTCACACATCAACATCGTCCTTGCAGACTTCGTATCTCCATATACAGAAAGTGCATCATGTTCCCTGTTATACACAAGCAACAAAATAAAGCTCATCTGAGCATCTATAGTCACCACATCTGAAACTTAGTTACTAAGTCATACCTTATATCATTGAATGTTAATAGCAGAGTCATTTCTTTGAATAGCTCCTCATGATCTGGGGCAAAAACTTTTAACCTCTTCATGAGTATACCTAATGCCTGTTCTCGGTCATTACTACAAAAGAATCAACCAATTTCATGTAGACACAAGGCTCCAAACATCATATTTACATGAGAACGATAAAATAATATAACATGCTTACTTGTCAAGTGCTTCAAGAAAATTCTGCTTCCTGAATTCAAAGTAAACCTTGTTCGAGTGCCTATTGTCACTGGCACTTGTAAAACCAGAAAAATACCTCTTAGCCTCATCCTATTCCCCACCAAGCACCAAATCCTCAAAATATTTCATGTCAAAGTAGAATCCACTTTCTCGCTCAAGTCTATACATTGAACAAGCAACTTGCTCAATTTAAAGAAGGTGTGTGAATCTGTGTGTGTCTGAGAGAGAGAGAGAGAGAGAAACCTACATGTGAGCAGTTTTTTTGAAACCTTCCTCTTCAAAAATTGCAAGATTATGAAGACAAGCTCTTTGCTGAGAGTAGACATCCCCATAATGTCCTTTCTTGTCTCCTAAACCTCCGAGTACAACAAATGAATCCAAATTTCCATAAAGAAACTACAAATTTATATAAACAGCGTGTCTAAAAAATCTAGAACCCAGCTCCATTTTGCTGCTTACAAAATTTAGGGGAGTAAAAAAGAAAGACAAAAAACAAAAGAAAACAGAAGAAATCCCCAAAAAAAACCTGACGTGCAGAAATAAAACAATACTAGATTTAAGATTAGTTGACGAGGAAAATCTGATGTGCAGAAATTATATTCACAACGTTTATAATCTAAACGTTGCTATTTAACATCGCGTACATTTAAACGTTGCTATTTAACATCATGTACATTTTAAGATTATAAACAGAATATACAAACAGAAAAATGCAGGAACTTAAAAACAAGAAACTGCAGAATGCAGGAACTAGAAAATGTAGAAACCATAAATTGAAAAATAACTGCAGAAACAGCTGTGTGCAAAAATTGAAACTGCAGAAATTGAACAAAAATAGAATGCAGAAACTGAAAAACAGAATGATGCAGAATTGAAAGATGCAGGAAAACAGAAAATATGCAGAAACAAAAAACCAGAAAAACAGAATGCAGAAATTTAAAATAAAAAAAGGCAGAAAAACCAGTGGAGTTCATAAATGTAGTCACAACCAATTGACCAATTCAAATAACAAACATAAAATAAAAAACTAGTTTAAAAAGTACAACCTGCAATACCGTACAGTTGAAAAATTAAGTCATATATTTCCTCATTTCAAAACAAAATGCTTCACTATTAATTTCCTAGTATATGGCATCTATAACAAGTTCAGTAAATAAAACAATGGGATTAAAACAACATACTATCACTTAAGTCCTTTAGTGCCGCAATTTCTCGCATATCTTTCTCTACCTTTGTCCATTCTGCATACACTTAAAAAGAAATTTTTGTTATATAATTTAACTCCTTTGCATTGTTTACCCAAAGTTCTTTAATCTTGATAAACATGTCAATGAAGGTTTACTACTCAAAGTTCTTAAACAAAAAATTGTATGCATCTCTTACCCTCTAATATAAACCATAATTGTTCGAATCTTTTATATTATTATACAATCTTTTCAAAAAACTACAACCACATATCCCTCAAATTTTGCCCATGCTTGATTGACTTCCATGAGAGCTCCCTCCATGCCTAGGAAGAGTAGAATGCATATCATAATCAATGACATTTCTAACTATTACTTGATATGTGTGTGGGAAAACATAAAAGCGATTAGAAAAATTCTCTAACCTTCCAAATTGACGTAGTAGCATAGCCTGCATCTCTTCCCGCATCCTAACCTCTGATGCCTGCCTCTCTGCCACCATCTCTGCCCGAATTTTTTCCTCTGATGCCTCCCTCTCTGCCGTCATTTTAGCAATCACCTCATTTATCTTTTTCTCAGTCTCTTGTGTGCATTTATCATGATTGTTAGATTGTGAGGCAAAAGATGATCTTGTCCGAGGAGGTATGACACCACACTCCATGCCTGTGACATGTCCCGAGCGTGGCCCCCTAGGGCTTGTAACACGATTTCTTCTTCGGTGCAGTCTATGTCTTCAGAATTTAGTCTTGATTCCATTACATGCTGCACAAGTCATAATGACATTAACTAAATAATTCATGCTAGTTAATTATTTATATTTATTACGAATAAACATTTCATTTACTTACATATCGTCTCTCATCTTCTGTGGTCACAAAACTCCCGTTTTTTCTCACGTGGGTGTCCTTAAAAAACTCGATGGGAGTTGGCTTCACATCGGTAAGCTTTGTCTGCACATAATACTCATAATTAACAATTACACTTAAGTACGTTACATTGATAATGTAATACAATAGAATTCTACCTTCTTGTCATTGGTGTTGATGAATGATACGGAGCCAATAGTGTGATTTGTTTTCATTTTGCTTCTATTTATCGCATTTGTTTCGGACCTATTCTGAAGAATTTAAACCCAATATAAAATTTTCGAGCGTCATCTTCCACTTGTATACAAATCTTATCAATCTTAATTAACTATTGAGATTAATAAGATATATTTACCTTCCACTTAGTATTTGCAAATGAATCACAAATCGCAGGCCATTTTTCTGGAGCAATGTCTTTCGGATGATTGGCCTTCGCCTGAGCTATAGCATTGGCCACAGCCACCTTATCTTTCTTGTTAATCCCTTTTAAAATAAGGTTTGTAGTCTTTCTTGGCTATGTTGGTTCGAATCCTAAAATAGCACTTACCCATTGTATATTGCAAATTTTTTCTTTTTCCGGTGTTAAAACAAAGGAACTCTAAGACATTGTAATTACGAAAACAATGGTCAAAACTTTGTCACATTATTTATATCATGTGGAATAATAAACATAAACAATGAGTCGTACCTTGATGTAGTTTTCTAACATCTGCTTTGTTCCCACCGGGACAGAGGTCCAATTTTCATGGTGTAGGTCACAATGGTGGCTCAGAACCTCACTGATCTTCCGAGGCTAAGATGTTGCATTCTCTCCAACAGGTAAACGCTCTCCATCCTGGATTTGTATAAGAGTAGGACCATACTTATCCACCATTGCATTAAACTTCTTGTTCTTGTTCTTATCCTTTCGCCGTTTAACGGATCTTGTAGCTGTTAGTCAAAACATGAAAACAAAGTCAATTGTTTCTAACAAAATAGTTTGCAAAGTCTCAACAACAAAAACAAAAAATAAAAAAGGATATGTTCACTTACAAGAAGCAGTGTGTGTAGGTCCCTGTGACTCAGAGCTTGGCGCGGAGTGTGCGTCTGCCTGTGACTCAATGCCAACCGATGGGCATAAAAGATTAGCATCATGAACTATCTGTGACCCAATATTGTGAACACTCTCATCCACGAGAGTCTGCATGCCAGAATCATCAATATGACGAATGCGTCGAGATTGTTGTGTTGTTTACTGTTGTTTTCCTGTCATTTGTAATTAAGTTGACGAATCTGCAGACAACACCAAAAAAACAAGTGGATTAGACATATAACCATAATATTGCATGTTATAAAAAATGTTCACACAAATAATTGACTAAACAACACATAAGTGGGGATTTTATTGAGAAAAAACAAATTAAGAGCATAAGCTTCATTAGTGCGTTTTAATACTAGTATTTTAAGATCAGCGCCAAAATGATCCTTATCTTATATTCAACTCATGTCATCATCAAAGGTTATGTCATTTTCACTTGAACAGGATTGTTCGTGTTCAGATTCATCTGCAAGCTCATCATCAGTATGCTCATCATCAGTGTCCCAGTCGCTACATAACTCTTCTTCATCATCGGAGTCTGTATCATGTTCCTCAACTGGCAGGTTATCATCCTTGTTTACATTAAGTTGCATACATAATTCATCAATAGCTATTGTCGCATCATCTCTACGTAATATAGTAGAGTCTTCAACAATGACAATATTAGCAACAACACATTCACGTTCTTGGTATACATCAACGCTGATTCCTTGGTCATCTTCTTCATTATCTCCCTCAACTACTGTTGAAATATCATAAAGGTTTCGATTAGTCAGCTTCTGCGTCACTTTCCAACCATCACCAAGCTTGGGATCATTCAAATAAAACACTTGCGCAACTTGGCTTGCTAATATGAATGGGTTGGATGCATACCATTTACGAGAAGTATTCACAATCGTTGAGCCTCGATCCATTTTTAACTTGTCACTCCTAGTGTCCCACCAATCGCATTCAAATAGAAACACGCGATTTTGGCCAGGGTATCGTAACTCCAGAATGTTCTTCAACTCACCATAGAACTCAATGGTGGACCCCTCATTCTCACCTAGAACAACAACACCACAGTTTTGGGTAGTACAATTTTGTGCACGTTCTTTTGTGTGAAACCTAACCCCATTCACAATACAACCTCTAAACGATCTAACTTGAGGATCAGGCCCGCATGCAAGATCATATAATTGTTTCGAGATATTTTCTGCACAAAGCCCACCACTGAATAAATGATTTCGAAGCCAACACTCAAAATTGGCCTCATGCTTATTCGCAATGTCATGGCAACCTTCGAGCATCTGGTAGTGTTCACTGCATGAAAAATGGAAAGGGTTAGTAATCATCTTGTGTCACGAGCAAACATTAATATTAAACATTAGAACCATTGCTATACTTACTCCATGTATGAATCTGTTTCCTTACAATTGTTAAGCACATATCATCGAGCCCTTGCAAACATGTTATGATCAAGTGTTACATATTTTGCTGCACCCACTGGTCGAACTTGTTGAGAGAACACATCCAAGCCTCGGACTGTTTCTTCCATGCAGCCTTCAACATTTCTCTCTTTACGATTCCATCTTGTCTCAATCCCACGAAGATACATGGAGCAAAAGGTCAAACACTCATCAGCTATATATGCCTCAGCAATTGAACCCTCCGGTCGCGCTCTATTCTGCACATACCTCTTATATTTACCAAGTGTCCTTTCAATTGGATAGATCTATTTTTCAATTAAAATATTTCATGTGTTGTTTGGTGACACACACGAAGAAAAGTGTACGTTAAAGTATTAATTAAATAATTAAATTCATCATTTTTCTATTCACTTAAGCATTTGAGATAAATGATGATATAATATGATATCAAAGCCGAGGTCATGACTCATGAGTTTGAATCTTGTTTTCTTCATTCACCATTCATTTCAATTAACGTTTGATTTGTTTGTTTCAACTTAAAATATGTTTAAGGAAATCATTTTTCAAGAAAATCTTTTCTAGTGAAAAATGTTTGGTAAGTTTGCAATTTTTTATTTATTTATTTATTTTTATTTCATTCAATCATATTAACCTATAAAATTCAATTTTTATTCACAACATAAAAATATTAATATAATAAAAAATTAACCTAAAATTTGAGCTCCGACGGTGGTCTTGCAAACTCCAGCAATTTGATAATGAGAGGCTTAAACTCGAAAAATGATTTACAATTTTAAAAAAGGAAAAAAATTTTACGAAAATTAAAGAAGTTTTTTTGGTTGACTATTATTTTTCAATTACATCAAACACTAAAAAATACGAAAAATATTTTTCAAAAATTATTTTAGACCGAAACAAATGAAGCCTAAATATTCCATTTGTAGTTACGACGAGTGTATTTGACTTTATTTCAAGGAATAATAATACAAGTCAACTCCATGTTCATAACGTAAACACCAAAAGTTGATGTTACTTTTAAAATCACCATTAAATTTATGATAGATTATTATTAATTTTTTATCAAATTATAATTTTAAAAGTCACATCAATTTTTAGTGAACACAAAATATATAATGAATTGACATCGATAATTTCTCTATTCCAAGTTCACTGGTTGATCATTTGTATTTGACCTAGCGTCCGCTGCCAGAATAAAATTTGTATTCATTGTCCATATTCCAAAGAATCCAAACATTTCTAATTTATTATTATTAATTTTTTTTTTTTTTTTAGTTTATACGAAGATTAATTAGACATGAATATCCATGGTTTCCCCTTTTCAGCTGTTGAGTATAGTCGTATAGACCTAAATTGATAATCTTTCACCTAACCAAGCCTTCCTGAGCCCATTAATCACGTGTGTGGGCCGCCTTAACTTTGGGCTGTCCACTAGGATTAATTTAAGGCTTTCAGCCTTTCAGACCCTCCCACATATACATATAGCCCATTCACCATTTAAATTCCACATCATTCATATCCAAGAATTACTCGACTCCATTACATAATTTACATCTGCTCTCTGTGGGATTCACAGATCAAAAATAAAATGTTTAAACATTTATTATCCTATATATATAGGAAAAGTCTACTTTTCCAACTTTTTCAATCCAACTTTCATCCAACTCAAATGTAAAAAATTTTTAATTTTTTTTTTTTTTTTTTTTTAAAAAAAAAATACAAGAGAAATTGGATGAGATTGGATGCTGGGTTGGACACCAAACATCCCACCATTATATATATATATATAATATATATATATATATATATATATATATATATATATATTCATGATCGTACGTGGCTTCTCAACATCATACACGGTTTCTTCCACCTAAGCATTATGGATTGGGAAAAATCTATTTTTCCAACTTTCACATCCAACTTTCATCCAACTCAAGTGTAAAAACTTTTTTAATTTTTTAATTTTTTTTTTTAAAAAAAAAACACAAAAGAGTTGGATGGAGTTGGATGCTTGGGTTGGACACCAAGCATCCCCATGTGGATTGAGGAAAAATGCTACATTTTCAACTCTTTTATCCAACTCCATCCAACTTTGTATATGTGGACAAAGATGGACCCCACAAATGTAAAATAAAACTCTTTAAAAAATTTTATATGTAGAGTCCATCTTTATCCACATATACAAAGTTGGATGAAGTTGGATAAAGAAGTTGGACATATAGCATTCCTCGTGGATTGAGATTGAACTCAATCTACACGTAAGCACACACTTGGGCCTAATTAATGCCGTTGACACTTTTTTTTTTTTTGTTAATTTAATTATTTAATTATTTATGCAGCCATAGGCCCATAGCATGGGCTACGATTCGGATGGCTTTTAAAAAAATAAAAACAAAGAAAAAGTAGTTGATGAGCAACTAGTCCAAGTTAATTAATAAGCTGCCACTAGCCAAGTCCACAAAAAACACTGTTCCGGCTGGAGTTCAATTCCAACAATACGGCCAAGTCATGCAAAAATTTGGCAACTTCTTCAAATTGAAGTCTGACGTGGCAATCACGGAAGAGTTTTTATTTTACGAAAGGAAATTGCTATACATCATTCTAATTATCTTTTATTCTTTACTTTTCAAAATTACTATTAAATTCGTGAGTCTCAAATGAGACTTACAAATTCAATAGTAATTTTAAAAAATGGAAGATGAAAGAAAGACCAAAGAAAAAAATGAATCATTTCTCTTTAAGAAATTGATCGACTTGCTATTTATTACATTCGGTTATTTTCCATTCTCTCATTTTAAAAAGGAAAATGATACACATCATTCTCTTATTTATCTCTTACCCATCCTATTTATTGACATTTTAAATTCATTATTGAATTGATTTGAGTCAACTAATTTAATAATAGATTTAAAAATTGGATGAAAAGAAATAAGTAAAAAATAGGTAGAAAAATGATGTGTAGCATTACTCGTTTAAAATCAATAATTGAATTGTGTAGAATTTACACAGGACTCACGTAGTGTGAGTTCTACATATATAATAGTTGATTTTCAAATGGAAGGATTAGTGAAAGAAAATACAAGAAACATTTATTAAAGAAATGCAAGACACGTGCGTACGTGGGCCTATAAAAGCTATCTAGAAGCAAACAAAGTGAACTTGGATCGATAACATGATCATTCTTTCAACTTGAAGGTGACTCTTTAGTTGTAATCTAACCAGAGAAACAAAAATGTAACTAATTATACCAGATATCCTAGCCTCTTGTTCACTTTAATTAGCCTATAACAAAAAAGATCTAAAGCATATAATATATTGCCCATTGGGCCTCTATCTCAAATGTATCATATGAGTTCCATAATATCAATAGGTTTCATAGCCGTTAAGGAAAAACTCTAGGGGTATATATATATATATTCCCATTATAACTCATACCAGAGTAAAACTCATATTGTTGCATATAACGTATGGGACGTCAATGGATCGAGTCAAAAGTCTACCATCATATCCACATCCCATAGGGCCATACCCCATACGTACTTAATTAATCTTTTACCAAGAAAAACAAAAAAAAAAATCTATGTCATGCATGCATGCATTTTAGCAAGAACAATCAAGTTCCTAATACATCTTGATGTAATCTTCCCAAAGTCAGAGTCCAATAAGAAATTATAATTTCATAAGGAGTAGTAGTCTAGTACTTCAAGTGCGAGGTTGAGTCAGATTTGTTTTTTAGCAGAGTTAGAGTTCTAATTTGGAGTTAATAGAATCCGTCTTAATTGTAGTCAGTCAGGTACTTAATTAAATGATTTAAGAGTTCTATTTGAATTAGTAATTCTCTTTGTACACCGATCAGTATTGCTGGAAAAACTATTAATGAAAAAGTACGTATAATTAAAAATATTATTTTCAAACCTTATGTTTGTTAAGAAGTCTAAATCCCCTTTACGAAGCAAAAGGTATAAGTTCCTAATCTATTTAATTACTAATAGGTTCGCACTACATCCCGTGAATCCTCGCGCATATCCTTTTTTTTTTTTGGTTTTTTTAATCATCATCATCATTGTTGCAAATTGCAGTGGAAGCCATAGCTCCTGCCCTAGCTAGCTAGTTCCTAGTGGTGCAATTTGCACATTAATGGAAAAGCAACTCTCATCCGTAAAAATTAAGATATTTTAGCCTGTAAAGCGCTCTCTCAATACGGTTGATCCTATCTCTTTAGAGATTCTTCAATTCTCTGTATAAATAAATTTATACGTCTGCATGCCTTGAAGACTTAATCATATCTTTAGAAAGATATGACATCAAAATCACTCACTAAAACACAAGTATTCAATCTCTTTGCCATCATGATATTCTTGTTTTTAACTCTTAATTACATAAAATTAATGCTTCTTAATTTCACTTGTTATATTAATTAATTAACCCTCTCTCTCTCTCTCTCTACAGATGATGAATGATCAGCACAGGCTGCGAAAGGTGGTCTCCGACATATCCGTGGAAATAGACAAATACAACAAGGAATTCGAAGACAATATTCATGTTGTGGCCGGTGATGATGAAGTGAAGGAAGTTGAATGCGAGTGCTGTGGACTGAAAGAGGACTGCACCCCGGCCTACATTACACAAGTTGAAGAAACTTATTCAGGAAAGTGGGTTTGCGGTCTTTGTTCTGAAGCTGTAAAAGAAAGACTAGTCCGATCAGCTCCAAAAATAGGCGTCGGAGAAGCAGTTAGCTTTCACAGGAAATTTTGCCAGAAATTCAATTCTACAATTAGACTCAACCCCAAACTTTCATTGACATGCACGATGAGGGATATTGCGAAGAGAAGTTGTGAGAAAAGGATTAACTCCAACAACTTGTCAATAACAAAACTAGCTCGGAGTACTAGTTGTGTCCCCGGACTAGGAACTCCAACAACTCGATCGCATAAGAATATTGAAATATCTTGATAGAAAATATATGAACAAGAATGAAAAAAAATTAGCCCTAATATTTGTAAATTATTTTTAGAATAATATCTTTTTCTTTGTCAATTAGTATCTTGCTTACTATCCAAGTTTAGAGTTATTTTTGTATTTTTATTTCTTTCTTGCTTGAAAAGTACTCAGACTTATCATATATAAAGATGGGTTTATATTATTTTGAAATTTAGTTTTGTAGTATCAATATAATTTCAGTCTTTTAGAGTTATTATCTATTTGCTTATTTAGGGCAACTACAATCTTTTTTTTTTTTCCTATTTGTTATTTTTTCTTTCTCTTTTTTGAATCTTCAATTCTTAGTTTATACTTTTATTATACGTTGTTAAAACAATTCTAATTCTGCCCGATGGCAATCAATAACAAAAAAATTTGAGAGCTAGCTATATATGCAATCACTGTAGTTTGAGACTTTGATGACTTGTCTGGACACAAACCCATATTTTGTTTGACCCAAAAATAAAAGTGTATGAATTATGCATTTTAAACAAAGTAATGTGCTTCCCACGATCCTTTCATTTGATCATAATTTTAGTTTGGCTAAAACTTAAAAATCATTTTGCAATTTAAAGAATTTAAAATTATGCAATTAATCTTGCATCTGGTTAAAGGCTATGTACTTACAACTGATAAATTTTCAAGTATAAGGGGTACTTGGTCAATTGGGCTTGACTATATGTTAATAGCCTACCGTTTGGGGAGAAATGGGGGGGAAAGAAAAGCTTAATTAGGTCCGAGATAGTTGAAATGATTGCCGTTTTCTGAGAACCTTAGTGAAAGAAGCCTTAGGTTTAAGGAAAATCGAAGTGATTAATTGCAATATTAATCTAAGATCCTAGGCGTTTAACCCTCCGTGCCCTCTAGGCCCAAGCCTGGCTTGGCAGATGACTGGTATATCAAAAATTAATTGAGATAAACTTAATAATCAAACATCAGGAATATGTTTGAGCTTAATTTGCATTGTAAAGGGTACAAATAATTTTTTAAGTTCATGACATAGACAACATTTTCCAAAGGGAGCAACAAATAAATTGGGAGCTCAACCCTTGTATATATATAAAATGAACCAATGTAAGAGTAGGGAAACAGGATTATTTTTGGCATAGTGACACATAACTTTCAATTGGACGACCTAGATTCAAACCCTTATATTTTTGGCATAGTGACCTAGATTCAAACCCTTATATTGTTGTACGAAAATCTAAACAAAAAATTAATGGTCATGAGCAATTTAAAGAAGATAATGAGGGCTGATTCTATAATCCAATTTGTTCAATCATGTTACTTTGGTAATAATTGTTACCAATTCAATTTCTCCATTTTGATTTTTACATAGCAAAAGCGAATGAAAAGAAAAGAAAAGAAAAGAAAAAAAAAAATCACGGCTGTCTCTTAATTCCTTTTTGTTTGGAAGAAAATAAAGAAAAAACCTCTCCTTTATTAAACAAACAAAACTCTTTTTTTTTTTTTGAAGGGAAACAAACAAAACTCAATAACAAGCTTATGATCTCAATAATGAAATAAGGTTCAATATAAGCTTTTATGTAGGCTACACAGGCTAGTCTAGGTAGAAATCCTAAAGTTATTATAAGACTCTAGAAAAAAAATAAAAGAAATCATAAAATTTTAGTAAAGCCCCCCCAAAAAAATGGTAGTCCTAAAGTTACTAGAGAAACACCAAAAAATAAATAAAAAAACACACAAAAAAAGAAAAAGAAAAAAAAGAATAGAAAAGAAAGACCTAGCATAACTTCAAATTAGGGTGTAACTTGTCCTACATTGTTCTCACCTCTTTGAAAGGAACTTACCCTCAAGTTATGTTTGGAAGGATATGCATCATTAGGAGGTAGCACTCGAATAGATCTAAATCGTTGAAAGCTACAGAGATACTTATATCATCTGACATATTGACTACATATATAGTGTGGTTGATCGTTTGAAGAACCTAACAATACCTATACTTCTTGTTATGGAGCTTGTCGTAAATTTGGGCAAGAAACATATCTGGCCTTAAATAGCCGTCAATACGTTTGTTCGTTTTTAGATTGATTAAATTCAATGCTCAAAATACTTTGATGTAATTTGATTTTAATTAGATCAAAGGTGTTTGGGAATTTTTTGTTGTAAAAATTCAATTTTCGTGGTCTCAGTTCAAATTGAGTATTTACTAGTTCGAATGACACAGTAAATGGGCATAATCAAGTTTTTCGAAAAAGGATTACAAAAGGAATAATGAGGTTAAATGATTACCTTGAGAAAGATTGTTGAAAAGAATTTGACAAAAGCTTGGAAATTGAAATTGACAAAGAACGTCAATTTCAGGTTTCTTCCATGTTCTGTCTTCGATCTAGGGCTTTGGAGGCTAAGTATTTCGAGTAAATAGGTTACAATAGGCTTAAGAATGATTAAATAGGTTCAAAGATCGAGTTTCTAGGGTTTTAGACGCTCAAAAATAAGTTTTTGACGCATGAGAATCGATCTTCTAAAGTCTGGGATTGATCCTTAGGGTTTCTGGAATTCTAGAATCAGTCCAAGGCTCTCTACGATCAATCTTGGACAAGAGGATCGATCTCCCACTCCAGGGATCGATCCTTGCATCAATTTTCAGATTTCAGGATTAATCCTTACATTCTAGGGATTAATCCTTAGATTCTAGGACCAATCCTTAGATTACAGAGATCAATCTTACCCCTGAGATTTATTTTGTATTATTTTATTTTGGGGAAAATACCTTTTACCCCTTAAAGTATTAAGTCATTGGCATTTTAGCCTTCAATGTTCAAAAAGTGACGATCGACCCCTCCGAAGTATTTTACGTTGGCAAAGAATACCCTCAATCTATTTTTTCTGTTATTTTGGATGGAAATCAAGTCACGTGTAAGGCACGTGACTTTTTTACCTAAATGTTCGAAAATGCCCTATAGGGGGTAAAGTCTCACAAAAAACAAAAAAGTAAAAGAAAAAACTAAAAAAAATGTACAAAAACTTAAATACAAAATAAAAAAGAAATAAAAACAAAAAACAAACCAAAACAAAAAACAAAATAAAAAAATAAAAGAAAAAAATACAAAATCAATTTATGTGGTTGGCCTAAATTACAAATCATTCCCTGTGGTATATAAAAAAAAATTCAGAGGTCCTCGGGTAGGCCAAAATAACAAGTTAGCCCCCTATAGTCAAATTTCATCAAAATACTTAACGAATTTCGTTAGGGTGCCATGTCATCACCAATGAAATGCTGATACGTGTCACTCTTATTAAAAAGGAAAAGACATAAATCAGTACCTGTGATTGACCTAAATTACAAATCACTCTCTGTATTATAAAAAATAATTTAGAGATCCTCGAAGACCGCCTTTGACAGAATTTGATTGCAGGGGCTAAATTGTTATTTTAGCCTACTTCGAGGACTTCTGAATTATTTTTTATACCACAAAAAGTTATTTGCAATTTAGGCTAACCACAATGACTAATTTTGTATTTTTTTTCCTATTAAAAAATATAAAACAAAAAAAATCAAATTTTTTTTTTCAAAAAAAAAAGAAAAAAAGAAAAAACAGGGGTGGCTGCCTGAATTGGGGGTGGCGTTTGAGCCACCACTAGTGGGTGGTGGCTGCGTAAAACGTGGCCACCTCTAGGGTAGCTGTGGTGGCCACACACCACCCCAAATCTGGACTAGGGGTGGCGCACGGGCACCTTCGGCCTCCTCTAGGGTGGCCGCATAAAACGCGGCCACCTTTAGGGTAGCTGGGGTGGCCCGCGAGCCACCCTAAAGGTGGTCAGGGGTGGCGCGCGGCCATCCCCAAGGGCCAAGGGTGGCTCGCAGGCCACCCCCTCCACCACGAAGGGCTGCCCATTGGCGGGTAGCCACCCCTGTTTTTTTTTTTTTTTTTTTTAAAAAAATTAATTTTTAGTTTATATTTTTAATAGGAAAAAAATACAAAATTAGTCTTTGTGGTTGGCCTAAATTGCAAATCATTTTTGTGGTATAAAAATAATTCATAAGCCTCGGAGTAGACTAAAATAACAATTTAGTCCCTACAATCAAATTCTGTCAAAGACGGCATTCGAGGACTTCTAAATTATTTTTTATACCACAGAGAGTGATTTGTAATTTAGGCCAATCACATAGACTGATTATTATTTTTCCATTTTTAATAAGAGTGATACGTATTACCATTTCATTGGTGATGACGTGGCACCCTAACGAAATTCGTTAAGTGTTTTGACAGAATCTGACTGTAGAGATTAAATTGTTATTTTTGCCTACTCCAAAGACTTTTGAATTTTTTATACCACAGCGAGTGATTTGTAATTTAGGCTAACCACATAGACTGATTTTGTATTTTTTCTTTTATTTTTCTTTTATTTTGTTTTTTGTTTTGGTTTGTTTTTATTTCTTTTTTATTTTGTATTTAAGTTTATGTACATTTTTTTTTTAAAAAAACTTTTCTTTACTTTTTTTTTTTGTGACACTTTAACCCCTAGGGGGCATTTTCGAACATTTAGGTAGAAAAAAGTCACGTGCCTTGCACGTGACTTGATTTCCGTCCAAAATGACAGAAAAAATAGACGGAGGATATTATTTGCCAACGTGAAATACTTTGGAGGGGTCGATTGTCACTTTCTGAACATTGAGAGCTAAAATGCCAATGGTTGGATACTTCCGAGGGGAGGGGGTAAAATGTATTTTTCCCTTTTATTTTTAATGAAAGCACAAGAACATTGTGGAGAAATATAGTTAATAAACTTTGTTTTAAAACCCATGTGTATTTAAAAATATTTTTTTTAATTTTATTTTAAAAAGGATTTTATTTTTAGGGTATTACATGAATTAAATTCCTTGACCCAAGTTTATAAAATAAAACAATCAAAATAAATAAATACATAACTGAGGCTAAGACCAAATAGTCAATTTACATTAGTTCAAGAGGGACCTAAAGAGAAAAATAGAATTAGCATCAATAGGCTTATGACACTTGTCATCAATGACTTATCACACGACACTGTTAATCACAATTGATTCTACTAAATAAATGTGACTACACTCTAATTAGTATTTTGAATTAATCAATTAATCTAGTGATGTACTTATTTAATACATATTTTCCTTTCATGGAATCATTCTGTTGTCGAATCAAAGTCCATAAAGTTTCACTTTATTCATTACTTCTTATCATTGTTACCCGATTTAATTACATGATTATCCTTTGTACTTCTCATCTCACCATGTATATAAAAGTTTCAGTAAATCTCATTGAAGCACTCAGGCCCGAGCTTTAAAATAATTGTTCCCATTAAATCTAAACAAGGAGAATATTTCTTATCACTTTGTTCCTGACAAAGAACTTGGATTCATTCTTAAAGATGGTGTTTCCACAATGCTATATGCGATCACCCAATGCTGTTGGGAATACTACTATATGAAAATAATATAGCGTAGCGGAAAATAAAATATTTCCTAATTAAAATAAAACTTTAAGAAGAACATGCGAAGAACAATGCTATTAAAATTAAATTAGCAAGAACACAATTTCTTGAAAATTAGGGCCACTTTTTGGCTTTATGAACAAAGAATCCATACTTCTTTGAAGAACACTAAGAACACCTTAAATCTTCTCACCAATGACTATAAATAACCAAGAATATGAGCTCAACCTTGCTCTTCAAAATTTAAAGTTATTCTTTCTAGAGTTAACTCAGATGAACTTCAGCTCTTTACAAAAGCTAAAAGAATTGTTGTTGGTATGTTTTTCAAGAGCCACAGACGCCTATATTTATATTCTTGAAAAACTAAGAGATGCTTTAAAATAAAAAATGTGGGACAAACTTCATAAGTGATACGAGGCTAGGATTTATAAAACCCTAGCTACACTTATTCTAGAACACGCCCAAGACCAAGGGAATATTGCATCATTTACTAACTGCAGTGGACTTAGGTTTTATCCAAAATCCAACTTTTTCACTTACCTCTCTAGCAATTTTTGCACAGTTTTTCTTGTGCTCATGTTTTAATAAATTAAAACAACCTATTCATTATTAAAACATCATGCCCAATAAATAAATAAAAGCCTGTCCATAGTTAATTTACAATAGCTTGGTGAGGGACCTGAAGGGAAAAAATAAATCTGATTCAAATAGTCACCAATAATCCCCATCACTATTTAATTACAATTGATTCAACTGAACAATTGTAATTGCATTCCAAAATTTATTCTTGATTTAAAAAATCAATAGAGTTTCCTTTGACTTACTTATAATTTGAGTACAATTCCTCCATGAATTTTTTCCGCTGCAGAATTAGGATTGTGATGCTGTTACACTAAATTTTCTACCTCTTAATCCTTGAATCCCAGATTTTATTCTGTTTATTCCCTTAATTGTAAATACTTTTTTCACAAGTTAATATTTTGAAATTCTCCTTTTCAACAGCTCTGGCTAGAGACTTAGAAATAAACCCTTATAAATCCTGATAAAAATCATATTTAGTGGGGAAATTTCTTATCATTTTTAATAACCCAAAAGGACTTGCGGTCACCAAATGCACAGAGAATGTTTACCACGTTTAAGGCATCATTCTTTCATGCAACAAAATGATTTCCACTTGACATCTGAGTCTACTTCCTCTCAGGCTCAGGATTTAGAATCATTGATATATAAGTAGTCTGAGAGTTTATCCGTCTTTTCCTTAAGGACGTATAGTATTTTGTGGTAAGGCAACTCCCGATCAGTTCAGTGTGTGTCACTTTATACACCTACTACATCAACCCGAATAATCATCTTAGCCTGATTAAGGTAAATCAAATAAGTTGATGTGTAATAGTCTTGCTAATTGAATGCTCAATTCCATTGCCGACTACGAACAAAATACTTTTCAAAATACAAGCATCATGGATTAAGCCCTTGTGTGACAAAGACCATTGTTCATTCTCGTAGTCTATATTCAACGTATTCTTCGGATCCTTTGCATGAGGATAATCATAAAGATCATGCAAATATTATATGCTATATGAATCAAAATATTTAATCAGTGAATAACAAACTTTTATTCATAACAAACTATAATATTAATCATAAAATCAACTTGGGATCTAGGGCATAATCCCCAACAAATGCATCGAGATGTTGATCGTAAGAAGGTCTCACTCATTGATACATCAAAGTGATTTACACTTTGCATCTGGGTTCACAATATTCTCAAGATTTAAAGTAATTGTTATAAGATGTCGTACACATACATCATTCTTATGATAATATTAAAAGAATGATGTTTCATGTGATCCGTTTGATGCATGGCACTACCTTGTTCATACACCAACATATCAACCCAAAGCCCACTTGCTTCTTTTGATAAAGAGAAATTGTTAAGGTAGACATGATATAGTCTAAATGGAATTTACAGCTCTATTTATGACTACGAACAATCTTTTTATAATTTACAAGAACTTATGACTATGATTTTTTGTGTGATAATCTCTTTACTTACACCATAATCAAATATAATGTAACTTATGGACCTTACATGCATATAATAGAAACATATACAATCACACATATATACATGTAAAACATTAATATATATGCCAAATGTTTAATAAATAAATTAGGGGATAAATAATATTATTCATTACAACCAAAATATCATCAAACAAATGGGAGTTTTGGACACCAGTTCCAATAGAATCCAAGTCCTTTTTTAAAAAGGATAAGAAATTTCACATTCCAATAGATTTTATGGATTGAATTATTCTCAGTCCCTGCCTAGGGTATTTTGGTAAGGAATGCCAATATATTGATGTACATTGTGAAAAGGGTTTCAAAAGTACGAAAATAATAAATAAAAGGGTAATTATCTTTTCTCCCCATGAACTACCACACATTGTCACTATGCCCCCATGAACTGACATTTGGACTAGATGACCTTCATGAACTACTATTTTGTTACATTTATCCCCCTTCTGTTAGTCATTAAAAAATTTGAAATGACGCAAATACCCTAAGTGGATGAACAAAATTTACATAAAATTCAAAATTCAAAATTCAAAACAAAAACAAAACAAAACTTAAAGTTTAATTATTTTTTTTTTTTTAAAAAAACAATTCCAACTAAAAAAAAAAGTATCAAAAATCAAAGTTAAAAATTAAAACTTAAGAATTAAATAAAAACTTAAAAAAAAAAAGACCTAGGGTGGTTCGGCCATCCTAGGTGTTGGGGGTGGTGGCCGGACCACCCCTATATGGTTTTTTTTTTTTTTTGGTTAAATGTCTTTTCAATACCCGAATTTTAAAAACTTTATTTTTTTTCACTTACGTATTATTTTGTATCGTAGATAGTACATCATTTATGACTAAATACGAAAATGGTACTTCCATCAATAAAACTAACGGATTTACATATTAATTCAAAAAAAAAAAACTTACACAAGTCATATGCATCATAAATAATTAAAAAAATAAAAATAGGAAAAATAAAATTAAAAAAACATTAAACAACTTAAATAAAAAAAAAAATTGCAGACCCCCAACGGTTGTTCTAGGGGTGGCAAACCACCCCTAAAGAATAAATTGGGGGGGGGGGGGTTGAAATCACCCCCAAGGCCCTTGGGGTGAGCCACGCCCAACAACCGTTTTGGAGGTGGCTGAATCACCCCTAAGAGCAAATTGAGGTGGCCGAAACCACCCCTAAGGCCCTTGGGGTGGCTCGGCCACTCCCGTTTGGCCTGAGGGTGGTTTCCGCCACCCCCAACGGTGGTTTGGGGGTGGCCAAACCATCCCCAAGGCCTTTGGGGGTGATTCTGCCAACCAATACAGGTTGTTGGGGGTGGCTAAGCCAACCCCATTGGCCAAAATGGGGTAGCCGCCCACCCCCATTGGCCAAAGGGTAGCTTGAGCCACCCCTTCCAATTTTTATTTTTTATTTTTGTCTTTTATGTTATTCTTATTTTCCAGCTTTAATTTTGACATTTTTTATTTGAGGGCATTTATGTCATTTTACAAAATTTAAGTTTAAAAATAGAATATTCTATCTGATTTAACAAGATTTCATAACAGGGGCAAAAGGTAACAAAATAGTAGTCCATTGAGGTCATCTGGTTAGAGTGTCAGTTCATGAGGGTATAGTGATAATGCGTGATAGGTCATGGGGGGGAAAATGTAATTACCCATATATAAAATCAGTTACTAAAGGATAAAAAAGTTGAGAATTAAAGTGACAGTGTATTAGGCTTTAATTTTGCTATGGAAGATTTCATGAATGAATCAAAAGTCAATATTAAGAAAGTTTAAGGGATTAGTTGATTTAATCAAAAATATAAACCAGAGATAAATTATAATTTTTTAGTGAAATCAATTGTAATTAAATAGTGACTGATGAGAGTTAAGGCTATTTGGAGATAGTTTTGTTTTTTTTCCTTTTGATCCCTTATCAAGCTAATGCAAATTAACCAGGCCAGGCTTTTTATTTATTGAGTTACTTGTTTTTAATTATTAAAAGATGGGCTAGAGAGATATAGTGCATGAGGTGCATGCATGAGAGACTAGGCTTGGGTAAGACCACTACATGAGGCACATGGGCTGGGAGTAAAATCCTAGCACTGGTCGTGTTTTTTGTGGAGTGGAGGCTAGGATTTTTTTAAACCCTAGCCATTCACTACTAGTTGTGGGATGCCGTCCCACATTGCTAAATGTAGTCTCACCTCTTTGCAGCTAAGACTATAAATAAAGAAGCTTGTAGCTTTGCAAAATATACCATTACTATAGTTATTTAGTATTTACTAAGAACTCTATATTCTTGAGTTATTCTCAAGAATAAGTTTAAGCTTTGAAGAGAAAAATGAAATTCCATACTCTTGGTTGTTCTTAGTTATTAGTGAGAAGATCTAAATGATTTAAGATTCCTGAGGCTACACGTGTTTTTAATTGGAGGAGTAAGAAGAAAAGTTTTTCCCAAATAGTCAAGGAGTGGCCATAATACCAAGTAGGTGTTCTTGTTCTTTTGCAGTTATTTTTAAAATAATATTGTTCTTGATATAAGTTCAATATTGGAATGCAAATTTTTAGTTGCGCAATCATGTTTTTGCACTCATATTTTCAACAATTATTGCTTCTAATCATCAACCACAACCATTCCGTCTTAAGCGGTTAACGGTTTTAAAATAATTGCCGGTTAGCGATTATTGAACCTCATAACTGCCCCACATAACCATGTTTTAGAAATAGGCTTTTTAGACCTATTTTGATATTTTGGGTCTTTTTTAAATAATTAGAAGGCTTCAAAATGTAAGAAAGGTCAAGCATATATATATATATATACTTTATGAATAAAGATCAATTTCATTAAACTCAAAATCTGAGAACAACAAATCACCTCTTTCTTCCGGGTAGTACTAAAACACTAAACAACCCTTACATTAGAAGTCCCATCTGCAACAAAGAGAGGTATTATACACATATTCTAAGCACCTCTTAACTTTGAGATTAGTTTCTCCATCAAGGTTCATGGTCTCTGCATAATAAATACCATCCTTATAGCTCAAAGATTTTAAGAGAAAATCACTTGAAAAATATTTGTTCTCGTAAACTTTAACCATGTCTCCTACAAAAAGTTCTCTCCATGTATTATCTGCATATAAGCTGTTGCGCACATGAACGTTTACAGTTTGATAGTTCACATTCAAATCCTGCAAAGTGTTAATAACCCAAAGAATGAACCTTTTAGCTAAAATCGTATTCTCCAATGTACATGACAAATTATTACGGATGTACCCAATACCCATGGACTGAATATCCCAGGGAAAACAAAAAAAAAAAAAAAAAATCAGAAAACCAAAAACAAAAACCACAGACCAACAAGAACAAAGGAAAAGTAGGAAAACAATAAACACAACCTAGAAAACTAGCAATCCAACAAAACAACCCGAAAAAGACGAATCCGAGACTCTTAGAATATAAATGAGAGACCCTCAAAGATACTTGACCTAAAGAGTGTGTCGATGCGAAGAGATTGAGGTTGATAGTCTGAGACTTGAGACTCTCAAGTCTGTGTGGCGCATGTGTGATTTAGAAGTGAGAACTAAGAGAGTGAGAGCCGATAAGACTTAAAAGAAAACCCTATATCAAATGACGTCATTTTGGTATTAAACACCAAAACAACATTGTTTTGTATATAATTTTTAGGGTAAAATACACTTTACCCCCCGAAATATCCAGCAATTTGCGTTTTAGTCTCTAATGTTCAAAAAGTGACGATCGACCCCTCCGAAGTATCTCACGTTGGCAAAAAAGACGCTCCGTCCATTTTGTTTGTCTCTTTTGATGGAAACCAAGTCACGTACCACGAACGTGACTTTTTTGGTCCAAACGTTCGAAAATACTCTTAGGGGGTAAAGTGTCACACAAAAAAAAAAGAAAAAAGAACCGACTTTGGCAGCCACCCCTTCCTTGGTGGAGGGGGTGGCATGTGAGCCACCCTCGGCCACCTCAAGGGTGGCGCGTGGCCACCCTCGGCCACCTCAAGGGTGGCGCGTGGCCACCCCTAGCCTAGATCAAGGGTGGCACACAACTACCCTTATGGGCCGGGGGTGGCGACAGCAACCTCTAGGGGTGGCTCGCAGGCAACTCCTTTTTTTTTGTGACCCTTTTACCCCTAAGGGTATTTTTGAACGTTTGGACAAAAAAAGAGTCACGTGTGGGGCACCTGATTTTGTTTTCGTCCAAAGAGATGGACAAAATGGATGAAAGGTATTTTTTGCCAACGTGAGATAGTTTGAGAGGGTCGATTGTTACTTTTGGAACATTAGAGGCTAAAATGCAAATGGCTAGATACTTTGAGGCTGTAAAGTGTATTTTACCCTAATTTTTATTTTTTATATATAAGTCGGTTAGCGGTTATTAACTGCCTCCGCCTGCCCTTAAAACTACTAATTCCGTCGCGCTAGGCGTTTAGCAATTTTTTTTCTAACCACCTACAAAAGCGTTTAGTGATTAATAACTGTTGTGAGTGCACTTGTGAGGTTTGTGTCTCACATTGCTAAGATGTAAGAAAAGTGAATGGTTTATATAGCATAGTTGGACGAAAACTTATAGGCTTAAGCTTTTGCTTTAAGTGGTGTTTTAACATGTTATATTATGAGCTCATTAAAAGATTTCCCTAGTTGATTCTCTCCCCAACCATTAGTATCAAAGCCAAGTTAGCCTTATGCTACTGTTGACATGAGTGTCTTGGTTGGATGTGTTTGGTTTGACTTCTGTAAAAGAGTGTGATCCCAACTCTTGGAGTACACGTGACACTCTTGGTTTGTAAGTGATGTAGGATAGAATTTACACATATTTTCGGTAAATTTCAAAATAAGAAAAATAACAAATAAAATATTGGGAAAATGCCGTTCAAGAAGATTTTTGTTCAGATTCAGACAGTAAAAGTATAGAAGGAAAGATCTTGTCAGGATCATTGCTGATTGTCAATCGTATTCGGTTGACATAAAAATCAATTTATTAATTTTCTATTTTAGATTAGGATTTTACTAAATAAATAAATAAATAAAGTTTTATTAAAACTTTATTTATTTTCTTTTCAAGATTGTATTTACTTTTTCCTTTCTTTTATAGACTTGTATTTATTTATTTCCTTACTAGGATTAAGTTTACTTATTCTACTAGGACTAGGTTTACTTATTCTACTAGGACTAGGTTTATTTGCTTTTTGTAGATTTTCTACTAGTATAAATATGTGAGTTTATATTGTAAACAAAAACACAATTGAATATTTATCAGTCAGAAAATTTCTCTCAAATACTCTGCGGAGTTTGTTACTTTTAAGCCTGCGGGCTTATTTTATCTTTTAGTCAGAAGACGTAGATGCTTCTGATTTGTTACGAAGTCTTTCGCTACGTCAGTAAATACTCACACATAAGGGGGAGTTGAGTTAATGTAGAAGAGACTCACAAGTGAGAGAGAGATTGTTGTGAGTGTATTTATAAGATTTGTGTCCCACATTGCTAAGATGTAAAAAGAGTTAGTGGTTTATATAGCATAGTTAGACCCAAACTCATAGGCTTAAGCTTTTGAGTTAAGTAGTATCTCAACATACTATATTGTGGGCTCACTAAAAGACTTTCTTAAGTAATTCTCTTCACAACAATAATCGCTCGCTTGTACACCCCTACTAAAAATGACGGGATAAGGCTCCTGAAATGCATCATATAGAGAAGTTCTAGCGATGTGACATTATTAGTTTTTTGCAATGGACGAGTGCAAAATAATTGAAGCCAAATTCTCAAGACCAAAAAAGAATGTATTCCACCTTATTATAAGAAATCCCCACAATTTTACTACCATAAAATACTACATACAGAACTAATGAAGAAAGACTAAAAAACAACTATGGCGTCTTTATGCCAGCCTTGTTTAACTGTATTTTGTTTTCAATAGTACTCATTTGTCTGTTTTTCATACAGTTGGATTTCAGCAAACAGAAACGGCGGCCCTTGATGGGTTTCATGTGCACACCAAAGAGAATGACTAGATTTAGTACATTTATAGATCATGTTAGCAGCAATCTTAGTGGACCCTAGAGCCTGACATTTATAGATCATAATGCATTGAAAGTTTATCTTTTTAAAAGAAGAGGGGTTAAACAATTAAAAGCATTGCTTACCATCGTTCCTGTTAATTATTCAAAGCATTATTAAAGTTTTGGTTAAGTGATGGAACTGGACCACTACCTAAGAACGATAAGCCCTACATATTTCAAAAAGAGACAGAGACCCTTATTTAAGGGAAATGGGTCGGCTCCACGTCATGCATACCTCACTTAAATAAGGGGGAAAAAATGGGACCTAAATAAAAATTATACATTTTTTTTCTAATTAAATAAAAATTATACATGAAGATTATAAAAAGGTACAAAATGAAAAGTGCAACATTAGTTAATATAAGTACATATGAAGCACAGGCCCAGTTTTGCACTTTACAGCATATTGGCATTTATCAACTTTTGAATGTTATTTAAAAAGCAAATGAACTGAATCAGCAGTTCATCATGTCATATATTTATATCAAAAAGCCCAAAAACATGAACTGTAATCTATTAGAAGACTATATATGACATGGATTCTAGATAATTAGCTCCGCCTAGTAGTGGATGACAGAATGTAAATTAGATAAGTTCCTGAGTTTCCCTTGCCCATTTGTTCGTACAGTGTAAACAATTATGTAATAACACGCAGAAACCTTTTTTTTTTTTTTGGAAAAAAATATTGATCCTTTGATGTTTCTCCTTTTAAAAATTAGTCACTGAATATTTATTTATTTTTTTTAAAAAAGAATTAGTCCGGAGGTAATCACTCACTCCGTGACGGAGCTTTGCCATGTTAGCCAGTCGTTAACCAAAAGTTCTTTATGTATTTGGAAATATAAAGAACTCCATACATAATCATCTCCTTATCCAACGGAATAAACAAATTAAAATATCCTAATCACAACATATACCTTTGCCATTCAATCTTTTCCAAGAAAATAGAATCTTGTTCATGTTATCCTCTAAGAAAGATTCTTAGACTAAGATTTTAACAAGATCCAATGGGCCTCTAGAGTCCATCCTGAACCAGTCTTAGGATCCTTGATAAATTGACAAGTTTGTTTTGTTATTTCAAAGGATAAACACTTAAAGTAAGAAAAGATTCTAAAATGTTTTTTGTATAAATCATAAATAACAATCAAACTATAAGCAACAAAAATTGAATTGAAAAAAAAAATTCATAATTGCTTCGGCATATTTCCCAAAAATATCCATTAAATCTCAGAAAATTACTTTTTTGTTATATAGTTTGAAATATAAATGATTTAAAATAACTATGGAATCTTCATCCATCTTCAAATTTCAAGGTTCATCTTTTCTTTTCTTGGTTTTATGGTTTTCTGGAACGCTTGCAATTCGATTGCAGACATGATTAGCACCAAATCCACACTCCAGGAATTAGTGGGATTCTTTACTAAACATGTTTTTAACCAAAAAAAAAAAAAAAACTTTTACATGAATTTTTGAATGTTAGATACTTAGGGCAATCTCTTACCCAATGCCCATTCTCCTTGCAATAGAAGTATATCCCCTTGGTCTTGCCTTTGAATTTTTTTTTTCCAGCTTTATTGACACCCATGAAAATAGCTTTGCAATCTTTCTTGGTCTCATTCTTCTTTTATTCACCTTTCCGTTTTGAGAAAGAAGTCTCACCAACAGACATACAAGGTTGTGGTTCCATCATGCTATCTGTTGTACTTCTCATCAATTCGGATGAAGAGCAAGCCTCTTTGCCTGTAAGCTTATGTCTGAATTCCTCAAAACAGAGTTATCACGGATTTGAGGATTTCATCAATTATAGATGAATCTTTAACCTCAACACTTAATAAACCAAGTTTTGTCAAATTGGTAACTTCATTGTCTATTGAAATAACCTTAGTCATCTTGGTATTAGTGTCTTGTTTGGGAATGAGATTTTATTTCCCAAACTTTTCATCCAGATATTCCATCTGAAGAATACTAAAAATCTTGCAACTTCTCACAAAGCTCAGGTGTTATTAATGTCAAGATAAAAGCTCTTGCCACATCATTAATATGCTCCCACTGATTGTATTTCTTAACAATATAATTAGTGGCATCTAATACAGGATAATCTAGATGAGTTTGCATAAGAATGTGCCCTTCCAGTGTCATATATTTATTATAACTCTATTTCCATTCATCATAGGTGGACTCAGAGATTATAATCAAATGAACAATTGGCATAGTAGAATGATCAAAGAATGTAAAAATTAAAATATTAAAGAACAATGTCAAGGCATATATTAATTCAACAAAAGAATATAATATGAAAACCCAACAAAAACATATAATATTTAAAATTTCAACGACAACCTAATCTTGTAATTAAAACATCCTCCGCAAGGAGCAGGGTCCATGGCCAAGGCGATATGCTTTTAATTACCATGATTAGGTAAGCAACATTCTCACTATTAATATCCTTTAGATATTAAAATCTTGCTACCTTATCTTTAGTCTCTAACTTTAAGATAACAAGCTCCATAGGGAGGTTAATATTCTAAATTAGTCAAGTATATACCATCAAGTAGATTTGAATCTCTCTCGCATTTAATATTTTAAATTTATGGGTTTTGTTTAAATAATTGTAATCTCTTTACAATTGCAACCTTGCATTTTCATTGGATTACCTTCCTAATCTCATAAGTGATCCCAAAATAATTAATCCAACCACTTTCCTAAAATAGGAGCCCTATTTAATTAACATGACATGTTTGACGTAATAAAATCAAGAAAACATTTTCCTATAAAAACTTTGTTACATATTAGGTTCTTGAAGTTCCAACTCCAACTCCTATCAAAGAAACATCATCAATCCTAAGACCTTTCCAAAAATGGAACTCACTTTTCATAAATGGAAAACTTTCATCCAAACTGGACATGGTTATCCTAATCGAGTTAGGGCACATCATTCCATCCACATTGGAATCATGTCCTAGGTTTATGGAGTTTAAACTCGTAAACCAATCCATATTCATAATCTTCCTAAACTGTGGACCTTTAAACATTGTATTCAACTTTGTTGGAATTGCCATGTTTAAGCCTTGTGAAAAAATTCACAACCAATCCCTTTAATAAATGATCAAAACCAAAATTATTTTTAGGAAACAGAGATCCCAAAAATATTGGTTAAGGATTTTTGGATATATTCTTTTAAAGTTCTTGGATAAGGGTTAGGGTTTAGAAAAAACCTAGATTTAATCCATAGGCTTGCCACGCCTAGGGTTTGCAGTACCCAAGGTATTGCACCCCAATGGTGGTAGCTGGCCACCACAACAAGGTGGTGCCATAGCCATAGGTTGGACCCGTGTCCATTACCCCATCATGGTAAAACCATAGGTTAGACCTTTGGCTCACCTCCTTGCTTGGTCACTTGTAAAACTCATGTCGTAGCACTGTGCTTCCAAAACCATTAATGAATGCAAACTTGTTTCAATTATACAAATATATTTTATAATCATTGACAACATTAAAACAATGCACTGAAAAATCATGACAAAATTGATTTCATCCCATATATTTTAATCTCAAGAACTTGAAAAAAAAATTCTAAGTATTTCTTTAAAGCACATCCAATCAACTTGTAAACTTATTTTCTTTTGATCAATAACATGCTATATACCACATATAACATATTTCATAATCAAAGAAATTTACTTCTTAGATTACTCACCAAAAAGAAATCTTACAAGTTCAAACATGTAACTAGAATTTAAAAATCCATACTTGGTACACTTTAGAAACATTAAGAAAACGTGTTGAGAAAAAAAAAATTCAAAACACTAATCTGTCTTTTCCAACATGTTAACTGTTGGGGATTGGGCCTGACAAAGATGAGGGCTTAATTCCCATATGACGGCCCGGTCGGTATGCGAAGGGCCCATGTCTGTATAATGGATGATCGAAGTTGCACGGTTCGGTTGACCTTATCAAGAATTGTGACGACTTAAGTTCGGTTCCCTAGCAGATGATTATAATGAACCTTGATGAAGAAAGGACAAGGTTTATCAAGACTCGCATTTAAGGCAGCTAACCTCGAGTCCCACCCCTGCATATCTCTAAGGCACGCCAGCTCCAGGGATGTGATTGATGTGACCTGCAAGCTGAGGTTTATGTGTCGTGGACTAATGACCGCGTGACACTTGGTGGGATCTTTATTGGCCATCATGGGTCTAGAAGAAAAAATGGCAGCTTAGGGCCCCACGGCAGGGGCCCATTAAATGGGTCTTGGAGAATCTGCCACCATATAAAAGGGGGAGAAAAGTTCGATTGTGAGGTAAGTAACACACTCCAGCAAATATATTGAATTCATTTTGGTTAAAGTGAAACTCTCAGAACCGAACTGACTTAGGCATCAGAGCTATCCCCCGCTGGATACCCCCCGGCAAGCTCTTTTGTTTGATTTCTCTTTGCTTGTAGGATCACGCCTTGTTGGATTCATGTCGGATTCAAAAACTATCCTAAAAGTTTGGCTCTGACAGTGACGAATATGGCGGATACTTTGCAAGGTCCTCCTGACAAGTAGGGCTGGGGACCTTTGTTCCCGGAACCCCTGTATGTAGACAAGGGAAAATCTACCAGCTTCCAAACCCTCGCTGGTAGGAACCACCTCCCAAACTCCAGAGACTCAGATGCAACACATGCAAGAGAGATAGAAGTCTTCAAACGTCAAAACGACTCATACATGTCAGCTTTATCCACTCCCATTGAGCTAGAATGGGTAGTAGTGGGAAGAGCTTTCTGAGGATGACGACGATGAAGACACGAGCCTTCTGATGAAGAGTATGGAGGCGGAATAAGGCCTGCGAGTAGAGGTATCGCGGTGGTAACCGCCAGGGAGGGAGCTTCCTTATAGAGGAGCCAATTATGCCAGAAGGACATGAGAATGTGCAGGCAAGTGACAACGCCCGCCCGAAGGTTTGGGTGGAAACCGTGCAAGCTATAGACAACATTGTCTCCATGTTCAGGGCAGACCACCTCTGGAAGGAGGAGTCGGGCGTTGTCTGAGTTTTGAAGAAGGGTATCGTCAAGACCCCAGGGCAGGTTATCATTAGGCCAATCCTCCACCTCCAAAAGGGGACGTCCATGCCCTAATCAGAAATCTGGAAGCCAAGTATCACGCGGTGCTTTGAGATAGGGGAGGGAAGCCATCTAAGGTTGATTCCATAATCCAAAACATGCGTTCTGCTTTTACCCTGCGTGTTATGAGCCATCATGTCCCTGGAAGATTCAAAGTGCCTCCCATCAAGGCTTATGATGGGACAGGTGACCCCGTTGGCCACTTGAAGTCGTATAAGGCCCATATAGATCTGCATGCAACGACAGATGAGATAGTCTGTCGTGTGTTTCCCCTCACTTTAGAGGGTAGCGCCCAGGAATGGTTTGGGGGGCTGCCAGTTAACTCTATAGACAGCTTTGAGAGTTTAACCAAGACCTTCCTCATGTAGTTCCTCGCGTCGAAGAAACGCAAGAATACGCTGCAGTATATGCTTTCACTGAGATAAGGAGAAACCAAGTCCCTCAAAGACTACCTTCAGAGGTTTAATAGGGAAAGAGTGGAGGCGGAAGACATGTCAAAGAGTGTGGTCTTAACCGCAACCATAAATGGACTCTGGCACAAAGGACCTTTTGTCCTTGAATTGGCAAAGAGAACCCCAACAACTCTATAGGAGTTCATGGAGAAAGCTGAAGAGTTCATTAGTTAAAAAGAAATGATGAGAATGTATGCTGAGAGAGAAGCGAAGCCAAAGGAGCAGATCAAGAAGAAGGAATCCCACAATGGAGAAGGAGCTTCCAACCAATGGAAAAACTCGAAGAAGAGCTCAAAACGGCCTGATAAGGGGAAACCTATAGTTGAACGAGAATTTAACTTCACTCCATTGAATGCGAGTGTAATGGAGGTATTCATGAATATACGAGATGACCCAAGTTTGAAACAACCCGAGAAAATGAGGGCTCCACCGGAAAAGCGGAACATGAACAAGTACTGTGACTATCATCAAGATCATGGCCATGAGACTGAAGATTGCGTCTCTCTACGGATAGAAATAGAGAGGATGATAAAAGAGGGGAAGTTAGCCCGGTTTCTAGCGGCTAACCGGCACACAAAGTATGACAAGCCACGTGTGAAGCCGCGTTATCGTGACGAAGCTCGAACTCACAACGACCGTCGTCGTCCCACCACTCCCCCCAAATGTCGAGGGTGTGCAGATGATTACTAAGCCAATAATGAAGCAAGACGCCACCGAGCTGATAGCGAGACAAGCAAGGTCTGAAAGGGGGCGGGAACCCATTGGGGAAATTCATACTATTGCCGGAGGCTTCGCAGCTGGTGGTTCCTCCAGCTCAGTGAGGCGTGCCTATGCTAGAAGGTTGGCTTTAGAAGAAATACTTTTCCTCGGACGACCCCCAAAGGCACGTAGAACGGGGTCGAAAACCATAACGTTCTCTTCGAGAGACGAGGAGGGGGTTTTCTACCCCCATGATGACGCTTTGGTGGTGACCATGATGGTAGGGAATTATAACATTCACCGCATCCTGGTTGATAACGGGAGTTTGGCAGACATTTTGTTCATTCCTGCCTTTGAAAAGATGAAGATCGAACGGAAGTGAGTAGCTCCGGCTCCTACGCCACTGGTAGGCTTCATAGGAGAGAAGGTGCTCCCAATAGGAACAATCTCTCTCCCACTCACGGCGGGCGAGGCACCCAGGGAGAAGACTGTTATGACAGATTTCTTGGTCGTTGACAGGCCATCCGCTTATAACGCTATAGTGGGGAGACCGACCCTCAACAAGTTGATGGCGGTGACTTGCACTTACCATTTGAAGATGAAGTTCCCCATTGACCATGGAATAGGCGTGGTAAAAGGAAATCAGAGGGAAGCTCGTCAATGCTTTAACTTGAGTCTTAAGGAGCCTCGTGCCAAAGAGACCCTTCGAGTTAGTTTTGAAGTGAGGGATGAACGCACAGTGCAGAGAGGAGAGCTTGTCGAGGAGTTGATTGAAGTTGCCATTGACGGCCCTAACCGCTTGGTAAAAATTGGATCGCAATTACCAGAAGAGTCAAGAGCTGAGCTTTTAGAGTTCTTGAAGAAGAATCTTGACATTTTTGCCTAGACGCATGAAGGCATGCCCGTCATCGACCCTAACATCATTTCGCATAGACTAAACATAGACCCTGCCGCCAGGCCGGTCAAGCAGAAGAAGAGGAATTTCGCTCCTGAACGAAACAAAGCAATAGCTGAAGAGGTTGATAAGTTGATGGACGTGAATTTTATCAGGGAAGTTCATTACCTTGATTGGCTGGCCAACGTGGTAATGGTAAAAAAGTCTACAGGCAAGTGGAGGATGTGCGTGGACTTGACCGACCTTAATAAGGCTTACCCCAAAGACAGCTTTTCGCTCCCAAGGATCAACCTCTTAGTGCACTTTACTTCGGGCCACAACCTTTTGAGCTTCATGGAAGCCTTTTCAGGGCTATAATCAAATCCAGATGCGTGAGTTCAAACAAGAAGCAACCTCCGCGGTCCAATCCTACGAGCGTTGCCGTCCATATCGTCAGATCTCAAAGACAACTAAGCAAAGCGCTTATGGTATGGGGAGGAAGATGGAGTACGATAGTGAGAGGAAGTAAGAAACCTTCCTTTAAATAGGCGTGCAGGGTTCGGAGTGCTTAAAAGATGCGCCCTTTGGAAAACCCCACCGTCATTTATTGAGTAGCTTGTAACCATTAATGCCTTAGACAAGGCTCTTCCAATTCCCAAAAAAGGAAAACAAAACAAAACCCTTCTCTGGCAAAGTGCGAAAGGACTTTGGACGGTAACCAAAATTGCACTGCTCAGGGCTTAAGGATAAAATAAAGACGAACAGTGAGATAGAGTCAAAGAATATCATTATGAGGATCAGACTCAACCTGACGAAATAGGCTCGAAAGCCCTATTATCAGGATTTGGTTCGGTCCCTCCTAATGGGCTTCTATAACCTCGGGGCCCAAACTGATACAAAAGTAGCCGAAGTACAGAAGTAACAGAAAGCCAACGTCTATTAATTAACTCAAAAAGTTCAGTTTACAGGTATAATGTACAATTATGAAGGGGGAACACCCCCGCTACTGCTAGGACCTGTCCCATCTTCCACCTCTTTACGAGGTGTCCTCGTGGATAGCGGGACGACCCACAATCGATGAGCATCTGGCAACTCTTCCATACTGATCATTTTGAGTTCGTCCAGGGCTTTAGGGTTGGGCTCAATGTCATGAATAGTAATGGTGGGTACCCGATCCTGTAATTCCTCGTTTACGGCAACCGCTTGGAAAGTCTCAAAACCCCACTCAAATCCGTGAATCCAAGTGCGGTTTCTAACTTTATAAACTTGACCGAGCTGGAGTTCGTACCTCCTCACTTGCTTGGTCTTCTTGTGGTGCTTCTGTATATGCCACTGCGACTGTTCTAGGGTAGAGCTTGCCCGCACTTGAAGATCATCGACCTCTTTTTCCAAAACCTTAATCTTGTCAGCTTCCAGCGTGGTCAGAAGGTCTCGAGCATCCTCCAACTCCTGCCGGGGGGAATTGCGTTCAGTCTCTACAGAAGAGAGGTTTCGCGACAAGTCCACTACTTATGCTCTGTACCCCGCGATGAGCCCTTTTTGCTCATCAATGATCTCTTGCAACCGCGACGAGCGAGCGGATAATTCATACTCTACCCGCGTTGCCGTCGCAAGTTTAGCCCAAAGG